>MJUU01011806.1:189099-211027 GCA_002080025.1 Modiolus philippinarum | reverse complement strand
AAAAAAAAAAAAAGAAAAAAAAATCAACACAATTTATTTCATTTTATTCAGGTTGAAAAGCCTGAACATTGTATAAAGGTCCAATAATTTAACATTTCAAACACAAAAATGCAGAGAGACTCCCATTTACAACAAATAAGATCATGCCCATGGTTTATGGGCAGTTATACAACAATTAAACTTTGAATTTTGTATTATTCCGAAATCCTGAAAATTCCCATTTTTCACGAAAATCGCCCAAAATGTTCAATTTTACCCATATTTTCTGCGTTAAAATTGCACAATGTGATACATCAAATGCATTTTTTAAAAGAAAGTAAAAATATTAGTATGTTTTGTTCATATATATGTACAGACAGACATATTTTTGGCATTTTTTAGCATCATTTTGTTGGGGTAGGGGTAAAATTTTTGGTATTTAGAGTTACATTGAACACCCTTGGTTTTTCTACACATTGTTTTCAGATAACTTATATATCCCCAAGAACAATGTATTGGCATACCTGCAGATAATTCCTCCAGATTTGCCACATATAACCATTTAAAAGTGAATTTTGGACAGTCCTGAAATGCTGAAAATTCTGATTTCTCATCAATTTTGTACCAAATATTGAGTTTAATTTGAAAAGTGGGACTTAAAATGACAAATCATGATGAGATTAATGCAACATTTTCTAACCAATGCAGAATTTGCGGGTTTTGGTTATTTTTATGCGAATACAGACAAAAAAATGACTACTTTAGGGTGAATTTGTTGGGAGGTACGGGTAAGATTTTAGGTATTTAGAGTCACAATAAACACTCTTTGCTTTTCTAAACAATGTTTTAAGACAACTAATGTATCACACAGAACAACTCAATTGGATAGCTGCCGAAATATCCTCCATATTTGACATATATTACGACTAAACAATGCACATTGGACAAATTTAAAATACAGAAAATCCCCATTTTTCATCAATTTGGGGCAAAATATTGAGTTTAAGTCAACAAATGGCCGTTAAAATACCAAATCATGATGTTATTCATGCAACATTGTCATATATAACACACATTATTCGTGATCTGGTTATGTTTATGCGAACAAAGACATAAAATTGACAATTTTAGGGAAAATTGGTTGGGGTAGGGGTAAGATTTTCGGTATTCAGGGTCACATTAAATACTCCTTGATTTTCTAAACACTGTTTCCAGACAACTAATATATCCCTTAGAAAAATTAATTGGCATATCTGAAGATATATCCTCCAGACTTGCCATATATAACGGGTTAACAGTGAACTTTGACCAAATCTGAAATGTTGAAAATTCCCATTTTTTCTCAAATTTCGGGCACAATGTTGAGTTTAAGTCAACAAATGGCTATTAAAATATCAAATCGTGATGCAATGCATGCAATATTGTCATACGGAACACACATTATTCGTTTTCTGGTTATTTTTATGCTAACAAAGGCATAAAATTGACAATTTTGAGGAAAATTTGTTGGGGTAGGGGTAATATTTTCGGTATTCAGAGTCACATTAAACACTCCTTGTTTTTCTAAACAATGTTTTTATACAACTAATGAATTGCTTAGATCAATTAGATAGCAAATCTGCAGATATGTCCTCCAGATTTGACATATTAAACGATTTAACAGTGGACTTTGGACAAATCTGAAATCTTGAAAATTCCCATTTTTCATTATTTTTTTTAATAAATATTGAGTTTAAGTCGACAAATGGCTGTTAAGATAGCAAATCATAAAGTAATTGATGCAACTTTGTCATATGCAACACACAATTTGCTTGTTCTGGTTATTTTTCTGCGGACATAGAGAAAAAAATTGACAATTTTAGGGAAAATCTGTTGGGGTAGGGGTAAGATTTTCGGTATTCAGAGTCACATTAAACACTCCTTGTTTTTCTAGGCAATTTTTTAAGACAACTTATATGTCCCTAAGAACAATTAATTGGCATATCTGCAGATATATCCTCCAGATTTTGAATGTATAACGATTTAACAGTGAACTTTGGATAAATCTGAAATGTTGAAAATGCCCAATTTTCATAAATTTCAGGCAAGATATTGAGTTTAAGTCAACAAATGGCAGTTAAAATACGGAATCACAATATAATTCATGCAATCATGTCATATACAACACACAATTTGGGTGTTCTGGTAATTTTTATGCGAACAATAGCCCAAAAATTGACAATTTTAGAGTAAATTTATTGGGGTAGGGGTAAGTTTTATGGATGTAGAAAGTTTATAATACTTCAAAACTGCCATAATTTGTACCTGTTGTAAAGAAGACATTATGTACTTCCATTTTATTTCATCTTTTCATGAATTTGAACCACTCATAGATAAGATGAGAAAAAAAAGGGACAAAAATTTGTGGAAAACGAAATATTCAAATATGTGTTTTATTTGTCTATTTAAAAGTGATAGTTTGGTCATTCAAAACATATTTACATTATGTTAACATGCTTAATTTTTAAGAAATGACATTAAAAGACTAAAAACAATTCCAAGAATTCTAAAATGAAAAACATACTGGTTTCTAAGGACCGTTGAACTTACACAATTTCGAGAAAAATCTTAAAATTTACTTCAACATTTCGAAGGGGTAGGGGTAAGATTTTTCAATTTTTATAACGTATTGGGTATATAAATGGTACTTATGTGGAATATTTGTAAAGCTAATGCCATAGGCTATCATTCTATACCATTTTTGCATAACTGAGAGGCACAAATCAACAATTTGAAGCAATTTAAAGAAAAACTTTGATAAAAAACGAAATTTTCCAAAATTTCGTTGGGTGGGTCTAAAAGAGGGGCCTGTTCCAATATCGCGTGCAGGTTATGCTCATGTTAACATGTATAATTTTGAAGAGGGGATATAGAAGGACTAAAAAATATGCATCAAAAAGCATGAAACTTTACCAGAAGGTTGTCTATCACCCATACAAATGATTTGGGGCTCATAATTTTCAAAATGTCCAACAGGAGGGCACGGTATGTGTTTTACAGACAAATATCATTACTAAGGAATTACACTTCAATTTAACCTTATGAATGGGCATGTCATCATCTAGTTTGCTCCTGTTGCAAGACCTTAGTGGCAATTGTGTGTACATTTGTTTGTATGTACATTTATCCAAAAAAATTTTCTTTAAAGATTTCTCAGCTTGTGTGTATTTTTAAAAAAGCCTCAAATTTGAACACAGAATTATTGGGATAAATAGGGTAATTATGATTCAGGAAACTGTATTCAATAAAGTACATGTATTTATTGTATAAATACTTAGTGGCAGATGTGACATGTATTTTAGTGTTGGTGAATATAAACAACTATGTCTAGTAAACAGCTTAAATTAAAAGGTAAATTTTTAATTACTTTCAGTAATTTTACACTTTTTTTTTAACAAATATGGAGCCTTGCTTTTGCATATTTCCAAATCAGATATCAATAATTGGAATAGATTGGCTAGTGCCTAACAACAGATAGAATGATACAAAAACATTTAATATTAGTAAATTGCATTAATTGCAAGTTTTTTTGTGGGTTTCAATCTCTAAAGCTATCGTGTAAGAATCATATGAATGAAATCAAGAGCAAGGGGTCCATAGCAAAGGTTCCGAGATTTTCACTGGTGTTTTATATTTAGTTCCAACTATTGCCCCAAATTTTGTGCCTTGTTAAAAAGATTGGAGCATATTTTTTACCTTGCTTGTCATTCTGTCATTCTGAAACAAACAGTCTCCTGGATTTTTTTTTGAGACAGCTTCAGATGATGACTTTTTATTTTAGATTGCAAGTTGCATATCAGAGTTTCATTTTATTGGAGTTATTGCCCTTTGTACATAAGAATATTGTAATGAAATAAAAGTTTTCTGAACTTTTTTTGAAGATCACTTGTTCTGTATACTTATGCAGTACCCTGCCTACCCCTCTGAAAAACGCTTTTTTTGCATTTATGTCACCTAAAACTGAGCCGTGACAACCGGATCTGCTTTAAATCCTTTGAATGTTGTATACATGTTAAACTCTGATTACTATTTATCAATGCCAATTTACCATACATTCATTCTTATTTCCCGTCTTCAGAAATAAATATGGAAAGCTCATTCTGCCAAAAACATAATTTTTCACTTTTTTTTTACTTTCATGAGAGCTGATTCCTGGGAAACTCCTAGTTTTCAATTTTATTGGACATTCTTTCAATTTTCAGGCATTCAACATTGCTTTCAAGACAAAAGATGACTTTTCACGGCGACATCAAGGGAAAATCAGTCAAGTCCTTATACCAACTGTCGCAAAAATTAGCAATTTTCGGCCTTTTTTGACATTTGAAATTCAAAGTGGTCTTTTTTTGGCCTACTTTGTCTAGAAACAGGTTTGAAAAAATAACGAGTTATCATTAATGAGGAGAAAAAGAATACGGCTTTTTTACAAGACCATAATCTTGTAGTTCAACAGGGTATGGAGGACCGTCAGGGCCAATTAAGTCAATCTTGACCGAAATGTGTAGAAATGTGTAGCTGCGTGGCAAAGTATAAATATTGATTTTACTGGTGTTTTGTAAAATTTCACTTCTAAGATTATGATTTTTAAAAGATATGATAAGTATTTTCATTCAAAAAGAAGAGAGTCAGAACATAACATGATATCATGGGAACAGTTATGTATTAATTTTCCATGAGCGATGCAGGACAAGATGGTGGTTCAAAGTGGGAGGTGACAAATGTGCTTTTTTAAGTTTTTTTAATTGATTGGAGGTAGATGGACAGTAATACATTTTTGCATATGAAAATGAGATTATTGTAAAAAAAAATAAATAAATGAAATACCTGACAAATGTTGATAAAGACAGTCCCAAAACTAAAATACCACAAATTGCCAAACAGTTAAAGAGAGCTTATCTGAAAGCTGTTATAGTCAGTTGTGTATTTACAAGAGGAATGAAGATAAATATGAATATCTTATCCATTGTTATTGAATCTATTAAGTTGAATCTAGAAGAATTTTTTTTTGATAATCAGTGATTTGAATTGTTAAGAAATGTCTTTGATGATCAGTGTATCGAATTTTAAATGTCTTTGATGATCAGTGTATTGAATTGTTAAGAAATTTTTTTGATGATCAGTGTATTGTATTGTAAAGAAATATCTCTGATGATCATTGTATTGAATTGTAAAGAAATGTCTCTGATGATCAGTGTATTGAATTTTAAAGAAATGTCTCTGATGATCAGTGTATTGAATTTTAAAGAAATGTCTCTGATGATCAGTGTATTGAATTTTAAATGTCTTTGATGATCAGTGTATTGAATTTTAAAGAAATGTCACTGATGATCTGTGTATTAAATTTTAAAGAAATGTCTCTGATGATCAGTGTATTGAATTTTTTTAGAAATGTCTCTGATGATCAGTGTATTGAATTTTAGAGAAATGTCTTTGATGATCAGTGTATTGAATTTTAAAGAAATGTCTCTGATGATAAGTGTAATGAATTTTAAAGAAATGTCTCTGATGATCAGTGTATTGAATTTTAAATGTCTTTGATGATCAGTGTATTGAATTTTAATGAAATGTCTCTGATGTTCAGTGTATTGAATTTTAAAGAAATGTCTCTGATGATCAGTGTATTGATTTTTAAAGAAATGTCTCTGATGATCAGTGTATTGAATTTTAAAGAAATGTCTCTGATGATCAGTGTATTGAATTTTAAAGATGTCTCTGATGATCAGTGTATTGAATTTTAAAAAAATTGTCTTTGGTGATCAGTGAATTGAATTGTAAAGAAATGTCTTTGTTGATCAGTGTATTGAATTGTAAAGAAATGTCTTTGATGATAAATGTATTGAATTTTAAAGAAATGTCTTTGATGATTGTTGTATAAAAAACTTTACATAACTGTAAGTAAATTATTACCTAAAGTGATTCTGTTTTATACTTGTAGTGATGAGGTTGACCAAGCCAGGTCTGATGGCTTATCACCCAGTAATCAGTGACAACAGAGATCTTCATGGTGAACTGTTTTCCAAGATGACAGACATAGATATCGCCAAATCTAATGGTGTGCCATATTTTGGCCTGGGAGACCTACTTACATTACCACAAAATTTTGGGTATTATTGTTATTTGTTTAATAGGAGAATCTGTTTTAGAAATTGCTTCTATCTATCAAAAGAAGCTTAATTCATCACTTTTTATGGTCATTTAAATGTACAGATACTACGTTTACCTGATATTTGGCGGTAAAAGTAAAATGGACAAGAATGAACCTAGTATTTATTTTGAGGTCACTAACTGTGAAGTCAAGGTCATAGTTTGATGAATGATGTATGAGTATGGCATGAACACACTAGTGTTCTTAGTGTTATAAATATATATACTATTACTTTCACAGCGTTTGGAATAGTTCTATCATTGAAAAATACCCATTTTGTTAAAAAAACTTATACAGTGGAACTTTGATGGCTGGAACACCCAAGTGACCAATTAAAACAGTTGGAGCCAGAGGGGTGTTTGAGCTGTCATAGGTTGAACTAAATATAAATTCCAACAGAAGGTCCAAATAAAAGGTTTGAGACATCCATTGTGTTCGAGGCATTGAAATTGAACTGTAATTTATTATTTCAAACTGATCCTAGACATTTATAGCAGCATTTAAACTGTTACAGACTACTAAAATAAGAGAGAATA
The DNA here is from genome assembly GCA_002080025.1 of Modiolus philippinarum. Taxonomy (NCBI): domain Eukaryota; kingdom Metazoa; phylum Mollusca; class Bivalvia; order Mytilida; family Modiolidae; genus Modiolus; species Modiolus philippinarum. Next base: position 204,331 of record MJUU01011806.1, on the reverse strand, counting down.
TTAGATAGAGTAAAAGTATTACAATATAAACCAGGTTCAGCGGACTGATGATAAACAATGATTTTGTTGTTGTTCTGCAATGTAAATTTTCAACAACATACAAAAGGCTCCAACTTTACAAATTGCTGAAGACTGCACTAATTTGTTGTTAGTATAGGTTATATTTAAAGATGAATAAATTAGTGACCAATATAAATTTACATGCATTTGTCACTTGACTCTATTGTAAAATTTGTTTTATAGAAACATTTTCCTTGGAGAGACATTTTCCAGTTACATAAGTGTACACAATGATAGTATGCATGTATGTACAGAAATTATTTTAAAGGTAAGTTTCCAATAATGTGGATTTATAGTAAAATGAAATCATAGTATATACTGAATATTAAAAGAAATGCACCGCTAATATGTATTTATATGTTCTTGAAAATTTAATTGTGATAAATTTTCTATAAAAAAAAATAAAAAAACAACCCTTTTCACCAAAAAATGCAAAAATGATGAAAACAATGAAAACCTTTTGTGCTCCTAACTGTAATACATGGACAAAAATTATAGTTTTTGTAGCCGTAGACAATTCAGTTTTCAAAAAGTCTATTCTAAGGAATGCAATTCTTTGACTATAGGTTTCATACATATACAGTAGAATTGTTGTTGTTGCTTTGAAATAAAAATTTCGTATTGTTTGTTGTGGATATTTGAAGTTAAGAATAGGTTGTTGCACGAACACTTTGTCAGTTAATTTTATGATTGTTGAAGATCTATGAGTAAAACATCATGCATGTAGCATAGCTCGACATCTAGCAATGAATTCCACTCAAACCTGTGCTAGGGGTTGTCTTGACCTTACTATGAGAAATGAGTGTGCAAAGCTCATGGTTGAAGGCCTCAAGGTGATTTCAAGATGAAAAGCAACAATAAAATTGTTGTTCTGGTCTTACCATGTATTTATAGAGACTTTGTCTCATGTACATTTACTCCATATCCTTTCATTGTTTATCTAATAAATATTCAGGGAGCTGAGCATTGTAAAAAAAGTGGTGTGTTTCTTCTGATGTTCAGTATTTATACACATTATTTTGTCTTCCCTGAGACAAAAAGTGAGTGGTGTTTATAGTGTTTTAAGGGATGGCATCAACATTTTCAATTTCAAGTTATTGGGGTATTGTGATACTTGTGTTGGTTGTTAGTCCATAATATTTGATGTGCAGTTAAGTCAATATGGATAAAGCTCAAATCTGCACAGTTTATTACCTCAACACCTCAGTCATGCAAGAGCCATGTGTGCTTTTGCCATCACTTTGTGTCCACCACCTGTTGTCCCTCTGTCCTTTGTCTGTCAACAATTTCAAAAAGCTTCTCCTTTGAAACAACTTGGCTAATTGTAACCAGAAGTGGCCTGTAGGGTATTCAGTTTTAAAATAGTATGTTTGATTAGTCTAAAGACAAAATAACATAGCTGCTGTTACTAAAAATAGAACATAGACATAAATTGCTGTTGTTTTTGCAAATAACTCAAACTGTAACAGATATTAAAAATCTGACAGATGCAAAATGGATCAGCATACCAAGATCTACTCACCTGGAAATTTTGAAGAAAATCTAAATACCCATGAAGGTGTTATTGCCCTTTATTTGTCAAATTTTTGTAACTTTATACATTTTGTAATACTTCCTCTGTATAGTCATGTATGTTTGTTTGCTCATTGATTAGTCATTATTCAGTCATCATTCATTCATTCATATTTATAGTCATGAACGTTTATTTGTTCATTGATTAGTCATTATTCAGTCACCATCATTCATTCATTTGTTAGTAATGTATGTTTGTTTGCTTATGCATCAGTAGTCATGTCAATCAGTCATGATCATTCATTCATTCATCACGCAGTCAGTCAGACAGTTCATTGAACACTTAACATGGTTAAGGAGGAAGGAAAAAAATAAAACCTATGAAGAATGTATGAGTCTCCTGCTGTCAAAACAGGATTAATTACATATGATGGTAATGTGGTATAATTATTATAATTACATGATAATGGTTTAGGTATGTGCTTTGTGGTTTATCATCTTAGCTTTACAATTATAACACCATTTTTTATGTCACACATGTATTTGCACCGCAGTTGTATAATACAATACCGATTGTTTTTGGTTTAACTATATATCATAGTTTTTCACTATTCAATATAAAATCATTTGTCACAAAGAATTTTTGCAAGTGCATCAGTAATAGAAAATTGTACATTTTCAGTAGTTGCGTCAAAAAATATCTCTTCATTTTCATTCTTTTACACTTATTTTTATTTTTTTTCCACTTATTTACAAATTACGCTGTTGATATCGTTTCATCAACTCCTGTCACGTTAAACTAGAGAGATAATGTTAATATTGCATGTTAACATGTAACGTCAAGACAGATGTTACTCAAACATAGTATTTTTGCATGTTTTACTATCGTTTTTATTATATGTTTCTGCATATGTCTGATTGATGCATTGAATATGTTAGAGAAAGAAAATCATTCACAATTGTTTTTGTTTTCTCATTAACAATATTTTCACCTCAAGGTATTTGACTAAAATCATTTATTAGTTATCAGATTCCTTTACCCTATTTTCTTTTGTATGGCTATTTGATGTTCATTATATAGTTTCAAAGTTGATAAATAACATTAGGAGAACCCCCATTCGATTTAGGGAAGGGTATTCTGCATTCACTTTATCCCTCTATTTGTCTACAAGTTGTTTCTGTCACAGTTTTCTCAGCTTCTACTGGAGGTGTTGAATCCCATTTTTTTTTATTGTTTACCAGTTGGAGTTTGTCAAGATTTTATTGCCAAAGTTTTATATATAAACAGGCCTTAAGCAAAATTCTTGATATTTTTATGTCCCGGCGACAAAAAATCAGGGGCATATTGTTTTACCCTTGTCTGTCCGTTCGTCCATCCGTTAGTTCATCTGTCATATGAATAATGATTTTGAAAATAGAAATGATTTTGGGTCTCAGAATTTTCAAAATGGCTGCCGTTGCCATGGAAAAATGGCTGCCGTTGCTATGGAAACACGAAAAAGATGGAAAAGACTTAAATTTGCTCTTGCCAAATTGATTCAGGGTTGAGTCAGTCAGGAGGATGGTTACAACTGGTTGCCATTCAGCCACAGCTCTAGTTTCCTAACAAAGAAGTGATAATGAGTTTCAGAGTTATTGTTAATGTTTGAACATAGCATGTGATAATATTAGTCTGGCTTCAAAACAATAAAGAAGCTAAAAATACGGAAATATCAACTTGTTATAGACAAAAGCAGTTAGGTCTATTCAAAATAGTAATAGTTATAGGCTGTATTTAAACATTGAAGGTATTTATGGAATATTGTAATACAAAGATTATTCCATAGGGACTGAATCAAGGACTGAATGTATGGAATCATTCTTTTTCTCACAATTGCAAATATTCACCACAATTATTGAAGTAGGAATATTGTCATCTTTGTAAAAATATATACACTATTATTATTTCCTCGTGTATTGTCTCGCCCACCCCAAGTCTCTAAAAACTTGACATGTAAAAAGTATGTGGCAGGTAAACTTGACTCAATTTAGTATATATCAAGAACCCTTCAAAACAAGAACTTCAATGTAGTACACATAGTAGTACTTTCTCATGTAGCTTTGACCTTGACATTAGATTTTGTGAAAAAATCACTATCTCAATAACTGTAAGAGGCAAGTCACTTTGCAGGTTGATCTTTGGATGGTATGCCCTTTGATCTTTACCTCAGTTTCAGTATGTGTAGTTTATGTGATAGCATTTTCGCAATAGCCTTTTATGGTTAACAATGATATTTGATATTTAACTTGGTCTTTGTTAGAAATTGACTGTCTGCCATATAACCTTTGACCATGATCTCAATTTCATGGTCAAGTTCCATTTTAAATTCATGATAATGGAAGTGGTAGGTATTGTGCCAAAAATCTATTTTTTATACCCCCGCCGTTAGGCGAAGGGGGCATTAAGTTTTACCCTTGTCCGTCTGTCCCTTACAACTGTCCGTCCGTACATACGTCCGAAATTTTCGCCAAAGATTTCTCAGCTTGTTTATGCAGGAATTATTTGATATTTGGTCTGAAACTTTGGCATAATGAGTTGTACAGTGTCTCCCCTTTTCAAGTCTGTCACTCATCTACATGTACTTCCTGTTTGACGGTATATCTGTATGGCGAAGGCAGCCATGTCCCATGGACACATTTTCTTTTATTTTTGTTTTTTTTTTAGAATTGTATATAAATGGTGAACAAATTAAGAAAAAGTCAGAATCATTTACTATTTGAGCCTTATGCGCAGGGAACATGAAGATTCTTTTAAAGCTACCCTTAAAGTTAAATGAGCTATTGTCAATGTTTTGACAGATAAAAAACACAATTTCAAAAATGTTGATATTCCAATTATGGGGAAAGTCCTACTGCAATAATAGAGAATCTTAACAAAAGTACGGATTTCTCAACAAAGTAAGTTTAACACTTCGTTATTTCGATTACTATGTTTTTATAACAGCTGAGGTGATGAGAGAAAATTTAAGTCAATATCTTTGAATATTATGTAATTGATGAACTAGTGAAAGTTGAAACCTTTTTAGCTCGCCAGGACGAATGTCCAGAGAGCTATTGTCATACCCCCGTCAGCGGCGTCAGCGTCCTTGGCGTCAGCAAAACTTTAACCTGGCTTGTGGAATTGAGACCTGAAGAGCTAGGATGTTGATATTTGGTATGTGACTTCCTTGTGATGAGAGCTTTCTTCTGGTACCATATTTGTAGACATTTTGACCTTGACCTTGCCCTGAGGGCAATTTTTTAAAAACTTTAACTTTGAATTAAGATTGTAAGTGGTAGGGTGTTCATATTTGGTATGTGACGTTCTTTTGATGAGAGCTTTCTTATGGTACCGTAGATGTTGACATTTTGACCTTGACGTTGCCCTTAGGGCAATTTTTTAAAAAACCTTAAACTTGCTTCTAGAATTAAGTTGTTTAGTGATAGGGTGTTTACATTTGATATGTGACTTTCTTGTGAAGAGAGCTTTCTATTACTTTCGAATTTATTGTGCATTGAGGTTACTGGAATCCCCGGCGAGCTATGTTGTCTTCTGACAACTCTTGTTTTCACTTTGTGCTTGAACATTAGATGCTTATCATGCCTATTGAATTGATGTATGCTGCTTTATATCTATTGAAATACAATAGAGAAGGGGCCTAGGTGGGCAGGTGGTTTAGGTAGTTAGTTTATTTGTATAATCACTGTAGCCTATCATCTCTGTATTGTGAGCTCGCGCCCCGCTTTGTGAATAAAAAAAAAAGCGATGCACTCCACTTTTGTCAGTTACATGCCCAAGGTTGGTTGAATCTCTGAGTACTTCGGCTTCCTCCACCACTAACACGGCCACTATATAGCTGAAATACTGCTGAAATGACCCTAAACCCCATACAAACACACAATTAATATACTGTAAAACTATAACAGGACTGACAATGGCCAAAGTTTTCCCATTAGTCATTTATTTACCTAGATTGATAATCTCTTGGAAGGACTTCGAGGAGAGGTCTGGCACATATGGGAGATTTAGTGTAACAACCTTTTCCTTGCTTTTTGTAATCAAAAGTATGATAACTTAATAATATTTTTAAAAAAATAGCAAATATTATTCTTTAATAACATATCTAATACTTTTTGCTGGCCTTTTCAGGTGGACTTCCATGAAATGTGCTGAATCTGTTAATGAATTTGGCCCAGAATTTCTGTATAAAATGTTTACTTTTTCAGGTGGATTTACAAACAAGTAATCAAAGATTAATGTTATCATGAGCTTATTCAGAACCTGTCACTGAACTTGGTCCAGATTAAGATTTGGTTATGTATGAAATTTTACTTTATCAGGTAGACTAACAAACAAGCTCTTAGAGATTAATGTTATCAGGAGCTAATTCAAAGCCTGTCAATGAACTTGGTCCAGATCAGTTTTGGTATTAATTGAGAAGTTCTGTATAAAATGTTTACCATTTTCAGGTGGACAGACAAACAAGCTCTCAGAGTATAATGTTACCAGGGGCTAATTCAGAACCTGTCAATGTACTTGGTCCAGATCAAAGTTTTGGTTCTGTATAAAATGTTTACTTTTTCAGGTGGACTTACAAACAAGCTCTCAAAGATTAATGTTATCAGGGGCTAATTCTGAACCTGTCAATGAACTTGGCCCAGATCAAAGTATAGATGATGTCATACACCATGAAGTCAAAGAACTTGGAACACACATGTAATTTTAAGCAGTTTACTATAACATAATGTCAAAGTAGTATTTTGATCAAAACTAGGAACTAAATGTTAAACATTTCATATATCCAGAATTTTTCTTTGTCTTTGATATTTAGGATGGATAATTATTTATCATGATCATGAAACTAGACCCCTTTTGGAAATATATAAATATTCATACAAGTGGACTTAGTTAAGACATGTTTCCAGATTAGTCAGGGTTTGGTACAGATTTCAAGATTAGTCAAAGTTTGGTACAGGTTTCCAGGTTAGTCAGGGTTTGGAACAGGTTTCCAGATTAGGCAAATTTCGGTACAGGTTTCCAGATTAGTTATGGTTTGGTACAGGTTTCCAGATTAGTCAATGTTTAGTTTAGACAGGTTTCCAGATTAGTCATGGTTTGGTACAGGTTTCCAGGTTAGTCAGGGTTCGGTACAGGTTTCCAGTTTAGTCAGGGTTTGGTACAGGTTTCCAGGTTAGTCAGGGTTCGGTAAGGGTTTCCAGATTAGTCATGGTTTGGTACAGGTTTCCAGATTAGTCATGGTTTGGTTTAGACAGGCTTCCAGGTTAGTCAGGCTTTGGTACAGGTTTCCAGATTAGTAAGGGTTTGGTACAGGTTTCCAAGTTAGTCAGGGTTGGGTACAAGTTTCCAGATTAGTCATGGTTTGGTACAGGTTTCCAGATTAGTCAAAGTTCGGTACAGGTTTCCAGATTAGTCAGGGTTCAGTACAGGTTTCGAGAAATGTCAGGGTTTGCTACAGGTTTCCAGATTAGTCAGGGTTTGGTACAGGTTTCCAGATTAGTTCAGGTTTGGTACAGGTTTCCAGATTAGTTAAGGTTTGGTACAGGTTTCCAGATTAGTTAAGGTTTGGTACAGGTTTCCAGATTATTCATGGTTAGGTTTCCAGATTATTCATGGTTTGGTATAGGTTTCCAGATTAGTCAGGGTTCGGTTTAGACAGGTTTCCAGATTAGTCAGGGTTTGGTACAGGTTTCCAGAATAGTCAGGGTCCAGGTTAGTCAAAGTTCGGTACAGGTTTCCAGATTAGTGCAGGTTTGGTACAGGTTTCCAGATTAGTTAAGGTTTGGTACAGGTTTCCAGATTAGTTAAGGTTTGGTACAGGTTTCCAGATTATTCATGGTTTGGTTCAGGTTTCCAGAATAGTCAGGGTTTGGTACAGGTTTCCAGGTTAGTCAAAGTTCAGTACAGGTTTCTAGATTATTCATGGTTTGGTACAGGTTTCCAGATTAGTCAGGGCTTGATTTAGACAGGTTTCCAGATAAGTCAGGGTTCGGTTTAGACAACTGTCCAGATTAGTCAGGGTTTGGTACAGGTTTCCAGAATAGTCATGGTTTGGTACAGGTTTCCAGATTAGTCAGGGTAAGGTACAGGTTTCCAGAATAGTCAGGGTGTGGTACAGGTTTCCAGGTTAGTCAAAGTTTGGTACAGGTTTCCAGATTAGTCAGGGTTTGTTACAGGTTTCCAGATTAGTCTAAGTTCGGTACAGGTTTCCAGATTAGTCAGGGTTTGGTACAGGTTTCCAGAATAGTCATGGTTTGGTACAGGTGTCCAGATTAGTCAAAGTTTGGTACAGTTTTCCAGATTATTCATGGTTTGGTACAGGTTTCCAGATTAGTCAGGGCTTGGTTTAGACAGGTTTCCAGATAAGTCAGGGTTCGGTTTAGACAAGTTTCCAGATTAGTCAGGGTTTGGTACAGGTTTCCAGGTTAGTCAAAGTTCGGTACAGGTTTCCAGAACAGAATAGTCAGGGTTTGGTACAGGTTTCCAGAATAGTCATGGTTTGGTACAGGTTTCCAGATTAGTCAGGGTTCGGTACAGGTTTCCAGAATAGTCAAGGTTTGGTACAGGTTTCCAGGTTAGTCAGGTTTTGGTACAGGTTTCCAGAATAGTCGGGGTTTGGTACAGGTTTCAGGTTTAGTTGGGGCTCAGTTTAGACAGGTTTCTGGATTAGTCAAAGTTCAGTTAAGACAGGTTTCCATGTTTTCTGGTTTAATCAGGGTTCTGTTTAGACAGGTTTCTGGATTATTTAAGGTTAAATTTAGGCAGGTTTTTGGTTAAGTCAGGGTTCAGTTTAGGTGGGTTTCACTATATTTTGTATACATGTTGAGTGAATGGCCCAACAGACTTCTACATATAGTACATTTTGATGAAATTTTACACAGTTGTAGTATACCACCTGCAGATTTGCATAAAGTAATATGGTTGCTTCCTGAAATTTTGAAGTGTAGATAATTTGTCTTTGAATGTTTTCTAGAAAAAGGAGGAAACCTTCTCAGCACATGCCCTCTTAAACTGCTGCTTGGAATTAGATGAAATTATACACAGTTATAGAACACCTGAAGATATACATGAAGTCATATTGTTGCTGCCCTAAATTCTGAAGGGGAGATAATTTGTCTGAATATTTTCTAGAATAAAGGCAGAGGAACCTTTTCAGCCCATATCCTCTTAAACAGCTGCTTGTATTCAGTTATTGTATGCCACCTTAAGATGTGCATGAAGTAATAAAGTTGCTGCTTAAAATTTTAAAGGGATAATAATTCAGCATTGTGTATTTTCTGGAAAAATGGGGAGGTGTATCATTGTGTCCATACTTGTATTGTTGTATTGCGTCCACACTTGTACTGTGTCCATATCTGTATGGTGTCCACACACACTTAAATTGACACTTTCCATATTGATTCATGGTTCTATAAGCGGGGTATAACTGTCTGCCATTCATTGACAGCTCTAGTTATAGCATGGCTCAAACTAATTTGTAATGTTCTCTAGAATAGCAGTCATAAGCTTCATGCACAATAGAAAAACACAGAGATCGTTGACAAGCAAATAAACATTACTTCATTATGGAGGTTTTTTGTTATCGACAGACCTGTATACATGTCAGAATTCAATAATTAATGGCCGTCAGAAAGTGTTACATAACAATAGAAGCTTACAATTAACCTATCTTTTGAAATTAAGTCAATGAGAATTTCCTCCAATTGATGCAGATCTATTAAGTTACTGCTGTTAAGTACATACTTGCTTGGAATTCTTGAGATAAATTTTATTATTTTGATTTTTTTCAGACTTGTCTGTGCTGTTAGTTACACCACACATGCTGGGGATAAAATGGCATTTAGGAAGTTTTTTAAATTTCAGGTAAACCCAACACAATACAATTAAGACCAAACATGATGAAAAATTAAGTGACATGCTGTCAAACTGTTTAAAGTGGAAATCTACTAAACCACATGCATGTACTTCATAGTATCCTATAGAATTTTTTGTTGTTGACTTATCTCATCCACACATACTATGGCAAGTAAAACAGTGTGGTTCACAATAATCCTTTTGTAGTTGTTTTGTGTCCATTCTTTTAATTTGTGGTTTAACCCACCATTACTTTTGAAATGCCCTTACAAAGTCATGTTGTTTGCAGTTTACAATATTTTCCGGTGGTTTTACACCTACTTGCTCTTTTTGCCCTTTGGATTTCAGTTCATGACAATTCTGTCCGAAAATGATGTAATTACACTCATTCACAAAAATTCTAAGCATTTGTAGATTTCCTCTAACATAATTTGCACAAATAGGAATAAACTTGGTTCCAGTACTGCAGTCAGTTTCCTCTAAAGTTTAAGTTTTAGTCAATTAAATATTAATACCATAAAAAATGGCTGTAAGAGCATCTAAGGAACTGTATTTGTAATGATTATGTTCCCTGAAATTTTTGTGAAATTGGAATGAGTTTTGTCAAATTTCAAATACTGTTGAAGTACTTTTTTGATCATAAATTTTGGTGGTTTTCATAATTATCACTATTCCATGGGTACTTAAATTTGTGGTTTCAAATTTAAGGCATAAAACCCCTACAGAAAAAGCATTTCGTTGGGAACTTAATTTCGTGCATTAAGTGAACCACGAAATCCACAATCTGCTTTCTGCTCTAAACTACTTGGTCATTTTTAACCAAAGTCATTTGATGGTCTTCTGCTTGTAATATTGATTGTCTGTGCTTTCTTGTACTTTTAAATGTGTCGAAACAGCTGCAGACATTACAAAAATGGTAGTCAGAACTTGACTACAAATAGTGTTATTAAGATTATCACTTTTTGTGCTGTTAGCTCTTTAGCGTGTTGTTACTCTTACACTGTAGAAAGCATTCCAAATGGTTAAGGATATTAAACAAATGGGGAAAAATGTATATGCTTCATGCTTTTGACATATTTAAACTTGATTTCTCCAATGTAAACTTAAGAATTATTAATTTGATAGCATTACCCATTTTACTTTACAGGTGCTTAAACCATTAGATGTTAAAACTAAGTTCTACAATGCTGAGGTAAAGTATATCACATTGTAACACAAGACACATTTTAATTGATGGTTCTCTATAGTCCCATTTCAAGATCTGAGGATAAGGCAACTTACTCAAGGCAGACAAGGAACAATCTCCAAGTCTGATAGCTGTAACACAAGTTTTATGTTTTGTATTAATTCACTGCTTTACTAACTGTTGCTGTTTTAATGTCTCTGTAACACTTTGTATACTACTGACCTTTATATTTTGGTGATTGTGTGTCAGAAATGAAGTATAATTAGATAGTGGATCACAGCTCTCTAGATCTAGACACAGGATATTGGCGGAGTAGTATCATTTTGTATTGACACTGTAATGAAGTATGTCAATATTCTGTAATTGGTCTATAGTGATTTACAATCATTGTCTAATGTTTGGTCAGAAATAGACTTATATATCACGTTGTTAGGAAAATACCATAGACATAAGTCATTTCTGCTAGAAAATGTTTATGCTTTTTCAAATATAACTTAGCTGGAAATGGTATCTTTCAAATTCAATTAAACTCTGAATGATGAACAGCTGACTGTTCTGCAAAATTTAATAGTGACGAAATTTACCAATGACTAGCATTGATTTGTGAGAATATTGCCCTGGCCACTAGTCATCATGTCCATCATAGGAAATTGTTAGATAATCAAGGACTTCGTTTTAAGCAGGTTTTATAATGTACTTTAGGTTCAAATTAGACAGGCGTTTTGTTGATGCAGGTTCCTCTATAGACAGGTGTTTGGTTTGTACAGTTTTCTGTATAGATAGGTGTCATGTTAACACAGGACTTTTAATTATGGTAGACACTGTAATATCAATAGTGTGGCATTTGTATTTAGAACAATGATTATAAATGCATTAGGTATAAATAGTAGAAATATAAAAGTAGAAGACATGTTAGTGACTAGGTTTCTATAACACAATAGTATTGAATAGTGATATAGATATGTAGTATATATAGTTTATTTAGATTAAATAATTGTTACGTCATAAATGGAAATTGGCACCCATTATAGTCACCTTAGTAAAAAGTACGACACAAATGTACATTTCAACCAGTTCAATAAACATATTACTGCTTGAACATTGCTGTCAAGATTAAGAAAAAAAGAATCGTGGTTGTATCCATTGATCTGCTTGTTAATATATTTGCCAGAAAACAAAAGAAATATGCTTGATGTATGGCTATCGCAGACATGATTTCAGTTTGAGTTTGTGTATGATATTTTGAAATGCAAGATTGCTTGTTTGCATGATAAGAGTTTTTCTTTTAATAATGACAGTGTTTGTTTCATGTTTTGTTGTTTTTGTTTGCGGATGCAGGATTATGTCGTAAGTTATAACATGCAACATCAACATTGTTTGCTTGGTTGAAATGTCAATTTTTTTATTTTTTGTGATCAATGATTTCAATTCTGATTTCCACAGAAATTTATTCTACAATTGAATTCCGAAGGGAAAACTATCATAAAAAATTAAGTTACTCTAATACCATCTTATTATTAAATTTACATAACACTTTGTAGAAATGGACAGAAGAAAAGTTATCATTAAAAAACTGATAAAAAAATCAATTCTTGCTTGATAGAACTGAAGTTGTCAGAATATGAAAAGCTACTGTATTGAAAACTGGCTTTATTTCTTCATTCCTATATTGATTTGATAAGGAATAAGAATTGAAATCTTGACCATAATAATGTAATCAGTTCTATGAAATATTTGTCTAATCAGTACAAAATAGTTGCACATAGTTTTATTGCATGTTTTTATCCAGTAATTAGAAGATACATCTTTAAATTTTACTTTAGAGAATACACCAAATTGATTGCACAAGGGAGAGTTGAAGATCCCCTGTCCTTAATGATGTTGCCCAGTGTTACTTTTTGGAAATCTGAGATTGAGATGCTTTAATCACGATTTCTCTGTGGAAAGCTAAAGAAATTTCCCTTTGTTGTTGCTCAAAGAAATGTTTTAGCAGTCTGCCCCAAAATCTTATTTCATTACTAGTCCTTTGGACTACCGGTAGTTGAGACAACAGATATACTAGTCGGAATCCCATTTTACTAGTCCCAAAAAATACCATGATGTAAGACAATGTACATTTGGAAAATGCATCATAAAATTTCTGGTACAAAAATTCTGACTGGTCCACTCGGACTAGTCTTTGAAAAAAATTACTAGTCCAAATTCAAATTTACCAGTATTGAGATTGGGAAAGTTTAAGATTTCACTTGTTCCTAATACATATACTGTTAATCTGAGGGGAGTTTGAGTATCACTGCTTGAGTTTAAGATCAGTGTTACTGAATAAAAAGTATGATGTTTCCAATATCTGCCCTTTTTCTGTGGAATGGTCTGAAAATTTTCCAGTACTTTTTGTCTCACCTGCAAAGAAAAGTAGTGAAAGCAAGATTTAGGGATGGTGATTCCGGCTGTGGCAGCATCAACAATTGCAAACTATTGTGAATTAACAAGCTTATGTTAGTTGTAGGTCCATTGTATTTAAAATACAGTTGCATTAGTATGGGTACAACTCAAATCCTTACTTAGTTTATTGCTCAGTCACGCATGAATGATCACTTTAAGTTTTAGCTAGCAGTTTGTACAGCCTGTACCAGGAGTCTTAGCCACCTGATATTTGACATGCAGCTGCGTGGAGTACATACCGATTCCACTCTCAGATGGTGGCCCTGGCCCTTAGCCACTTGATATTTGATATGCACTTGCGTCTTGAGGAGTACATACCAATTCCATGTCCAGATTGGCCCTGGCCCCTTAGTCATGCATGAACGACCACTTTTAGCAAGCAGTTTGTACAGCCTGTGTCAGTACTTCTAGCCACTTGATATTTGACATGCAGTTGCGTCTTGAGTTCATACCAACTTTATGCCTAGATGGTGGCCCTGGCCCCTAAGTCACGCATGAAGGTTCACTTAAATTTTTAGCAAGCAGTTTGTACAGCCTGTACAAGTAGTCTTAGCCACCTGATATTTGATATGCAGTCGCGTCTTTAGGAGTACATATCTATTCCACGAACATATGGTGGCCCTGGCCCCCTAGTTACTTTAAGTTTTTAGCGAGCAGTTTGTACAGTCTTGTGCATCTTGAGGAGTTCACTCCGATTCCACTCCCAGATGGTGGCCCTGGTCCTTAGTCATGCATAAGTGATCACATCATTGTTTTTTTTCAAGGTAATTGTAAACACAGTTTAAGAATTATGTTTCATTTTCATGGCTGCTACAGTAGATCAGTGTTCAAATTTATGCGATGCAAGGGGTGGGCAAGACATATCCTGTGTCCACAGTTTATTATTAAGTAGAAATTATGAGATTTCCCATGTTGGTTTTGTTTCACAAAATTAGTAACTAAAAAGTTGAAAATTCCATTGTCCTTTTTGTTGTTAATCAGTAGTTTTTTATTATACGACCGCAAAAATTTTGCGGTCGTATTATGGTATGGCGCAGTTGTCGGCGTCTGTGGCCAGCATAACTTTGTTTCTAGTGGACGGATCATTTTCAAATTTCAGTATGTGGTTTCTTGGCATAATGGCTATCCCGGGTTTTAATTTCGGGTTTATGGCCCACCCGTTTCAGAAAAAGGGGCCAAAAAGGGGTAAAATTGGGTATTTTTGTGTCTGTGGACAGCATAACTTTGGTTCCAGTGAACAGATCATTTTCAAATTTTAGTATTATGTTTCTTGGCACATGCTTTAGCCCGGGCTATAATTTTATGTTCCTTGCCCCTCCTGTTTTAGAAAAAGGGGCCAAAAGGGGTTAAATTGGTTGTTTTCACATATTTGACTGTAGAATCTTTATTATTTATCGGATTTTGATGGGGTTTCTTTCAGTAAACTCCTTAGAAAATTTCCAATCTGGATAATGCCAACGGATTTTACGTGGCATGTACCGTTCACGAAATAAATGGGGCCCAAAAGGGGCTGAAGGGGCCAAAATTGTAAATTTACAGATAACCTAAAATTTTTATTTTTCGTCCGATGTCGATGGGATTTTTTTCTTTGGATTCCTCTTGATGTAAGCTTTCAGTAGTATGTCATGGGATTTGGCGTAGCTGTTACCATTTCGGAGCTATGAGGGGCTGAAAGGGGCCAAAATTGTAAAGTTACAGATAACCTAAAATTTTTATTTTTCATCGAATTTCGATGGGATTTTATTCTTTGATTCCTCTTCATGTAAGCTTTCAGTTATATGTCAGCAGATTTGACGTAGCTCTTGCCGTTCCCGAGCTATGAGGGGCCGAAGGGGGCCAAAATCATTTTACAGATTACCTTAAATTTTTATTTTTCATCGCATTTCGATGGGATTTTTAGCTCACCTGACCCAAAGGGTCAGGGTGAGCTATTGCCATCACTTGGCATCCGTCGTCCGTCGTCCGTCCGTCGTCCGGCGTCCGGCGTCCGTCCGTCCGTCCGTTAAACTTTTCACATATTCATCTTCTCCTCTGAAACCACTGAAGCAAATTCAACCAAACTTTACAGGAACCATGTATGGAAGGTCCTTTACAAAGATTGCTCATTTCGTTCCGATCCGACAAAAAACATGGCCGCCAGC
>MJUU01011806.1:176192-187173 GCA_002080025.1 Modiolus philippinarum | reverse complement strand
TTTCATCTTCTCCTCTGAAACTACAGAAGCAAATTCAACCAAACTTTACAGGAATGATGTATAGAAGGACCTTTACAAAGATTGCTCATTTCGTTTCCATCCAATAAAAAACATGGCTCCCAGCGCGGAACTAAGGTTTAACATTGGACCCTATGGGAAAATTTACATTTTCTTCTTCTCCTCTGAAACAGCTGAAGCAAATTCAACCAAACTTTACAGGAATGATGAACTGAAGGTCCTGAACAAAGATTGCTCATTTTGTTCTGATCCAATGAAAAACATGGCTGCCAGCACAGAACAAAGTTTATTTTGGTCCTATGGGAAATTCACATAAAAAACATGGCCACCATACAGAACATCGAAAATCCTGCTGTTCAGCATTTTGTCAGGTGAGCGATACAGGCTCAGTAGCTGAGCCTCTAGTTTTCTTTTGATTCCTCTTGATATAAGCTTTCAGCATCATGTCAATATGTCAATGGATTGGGCGTAGCTCTTACTGTTTCTGAGCTATATAGGGTCAAAGAGGAATCATAAGGAGTCATAAGGGCTAATTTTTATTTTCCCTAGTTTGTGTTCAGCTAATTACTTGGTCAATCTCCTTATTGCGTCCATCTAATTATTGTGTCAAGCTCTTTCCTATGTCCATACTCACTTTAAATTACACTTTTTCAAATTTCAGTGGACAACATGCTGCGGTCGTATCATGCTGCACGCGGCGTAGCCCTTTATTTTTAATTTTCTTTTATCTGATTTTATAGTTATTTCTATTTATCAATGGATAGTTTAAGATTTGTTCCATGGATAATTTGAAATTTGTCCTGTCTTTATTGTTGTTGCTCAACAGAAAGTTTGAGATATGTCCTTTCTGTATTGCTGTTGTTCCATGGAATGTTTGAGTTTTGTAATGTCTGTATTGCTGTTGTTCCATGAAAAGTTTGAGATTTGTCCTGTCTGTATTGTTGTTGCTCAACAGAAAGTTTGAGATATGTTCTTTCTATATTGCTGTTGTTCCATGGAATGTTTGAGTCTTGTAATGTATGTATTGCTGTTGTTCCATGGAATGTTTGAGTCTTTCACTGTCTGTATTGCTGTTGTTCTATGGATAATTTGAGTCTTGTACTGTCTGTATTGCTGTAACTCATTGGAAAGTTTGAGATTTTTCTTGTCTGTATTGCTGTTGTTCCATGGATTATTTGAGATTTGTCCTGTCTGTATTGTTGTTGCTCAACAGAAAGTTTGAGATTTGTCCTGTCTGTATTGTTGTTGTTCCATGGACAGTTTGAGATTTGTCCCCTCTGTATTGCTGTTGTTCCATGGAATGTTTGTGTCTTGTACTGTCTGTATTGCTGTTGTTCCATGGAATGTCTGAGTCTTGTAATGTCTGCATTGCTGTTGTTCCATGGAATGTTTGAGTCTTGTAATGTCTGTCTGTATTGCTGTTGTTCCATGGAATGTTTGTGTCTTGTACTGTCTGTATTGCTGTTGTTCCATGGAATATTTGAGTCTTGTAATGTCTGTATTGCTGTTGTTCCATGGAATGTGTGAGTCTTGTAGTGTCTGTATTGCTGTTGTTCCATGGAATGTTTGAGTCTTGTACTGTCTGTATTGTTGTTGTTCCATGGAATGTTTGAGTATTGTAATGTCTGTATTGCTGTTGTTTCATGGAATGTTTGAGTCTTGTAATGTCTGTATTGCTGTTTTTCCATGGAATGTTTGTGTCTTGTCCTGTCTGTATTGCTGTTGTTCCATGGAATGTTTGAGTCTTGTAATGTCTGTATTGCTGTTTTTTCATGGAATGTTTGAGTCTTGTAACGTCTGTATTGCTGTTGTTCCATGGAATATTTGAGTCTTGTAATGTCTGTATTGCTGTTGTTCCATGGAATGTTGGTGTCTTGTCCTGTCTGTATTGCTGTTGTTCCATGGAATGTTTGAGTCTTGTAATGTCTGTATTGCTGTTGTTCCATGGAATATTTGAGTCTTGTAATGTCTGTATTACTTTTCAATGGAATGTTTGAGTCTTGTAATGTCTGTACTGGTCGTGTACCAGCTATTGCCATTTTCACTTTATGATTTTAAAGTTTATATTCTAAAACTCGGACTAAATTTTTAATGCCTTATATTGTAAAAATTTACCAAGTAATACATTAGCCAATCATGTTCATTTTCAGTTTCAGTGCGCATGCGCAGTAATATAGTCATTTTAAAAAGTGTTGGTTTTCTGGACAAATTTTGCTAATGTGTGTATCGATCGAGTTATCGCCAGTTTCAAAATATGCATCAACTTTTTATCAAATTGGTAAATGCACAATTTAATCCACTGAAGTACTCCAAAAAGGGATTAACTAAAAGGGAATAAAGAATGAAAGCTCACTTGATGCAATTTTCAAACTGAAAGTAGCATGATGTTTATCAATGCCAAATTACTATTTTGTTCACGATGACAAGAAAATATAAGACCTTTACAGCCCCAATTCATCTTGATTTAACTATTTGAAGAGAAAGCCACCTAGTAAACATTAATTTCTGGCAGAAAATATAGCTGACACCCAAAGTTCTCTTTTGCGACATCACATGTAAAAAATCTATTTTTCGCTAATTATCATACGTGACCCCCCCACATAGCAATATTTATTTTAAAGGGGCTCCCAAGGGATTTCATCTCAGATTTCACTGTTTTTAAAGATTAAAATAAATTTCTTGAAGGAATGTATTTTTAGGATATTATTGTCGCTTCTGTACATAACCATGTAACAAAACTCACGTGCGATCTCGAAGCACGTGAAAATTGGCGATAACGGGTACAGGGCGATAACTGGTACTCGACCATTTTTGCTGTTGTTCCATGGAATGTTTGAGTCTTGTAATGTCTGTATTGCTGTTTTTCCATGGAATGTTTGAGTCTTGTACTGTCTGTATTGCTGTCGTTCCATCAAATGTTTTAGTCTTGTACTGTCTGTATTGCTGTTACTCAGTGGAAAGTTTGAGATTTGCAGATCATGCTTACGCCTTTGATAATTTTTTATTTGTCCATGTTGTTTTTTTGTATGTAATGTTTACTTTGAATTTCCTGACTTACCGCTTTGGCTTGTTGCTGTGATATACATTCCTTGATGTATTTATAGAAAGATTAGGATTGTTTATGTAAGTTCACTGCATTATTATTGCTATAGAGTAAGATATACTTTGTTTGATGAAACAGTGAACCATTGACTCAAAGTAAACTTAACAGAAAGACCATTCATTGACCGAGAGATCCATAATGCTTGAGTTCAATCTTCAACATAAAATGGTCATTATGGTTTAAAATGGGCAAAAAGTTGAGGTAATTGATTGTCCCTACTATAAATATTTTCAATCAATTTGGGGTTTATTGTGTCATGCTCTCAGTGATTATAGTGCAGGCTAGAACATATTTTTCAGATAAAATGATACAGAGTAACAATGAGACTATATACAATTTTTATTCTATTTTAATTATTTTAGGAAAATTTTAAGGTATATAGTTTGACAATTGCCATCAACATTTTGCACGCATTTTCATATTGAATTTCCCTTTTCATAATATGCACATCATGAGAACTCTCTTCCAAAATAAAAACAAATATTGGTATGATTTTCTGTATTTATTTTAAGACACACATGACAATAAGATTATAGCGATACATAGCTGCATGATGAACTGATTATGTTATTACCGGTATTTACTGTAATGACCCCAGTGTTGGTGAAGGGAACATTGCATGTCTATATACAATTTATGTCTGTATAGTATACAAGTTAAAGTATTTACTGTCAGTAATGTAGACTATATGTTATGTCATTCCTACAGATTTATCCTATAGTGGTATATAATAATTGTCATTATTTTCAGCTTCAGACAATTGATTGCTACTTATGTGATAGCAGTATGTGATTATCTAGGTTGACTTGTTCCTATTTTTCACCACAGTCTTGGTATAGTGGAACTTGTCTAATCCGACACTGTATGGGACCACAAAAATGTGTGGGATTACATAGGATGTCATAACACTCAGGTTAATAAAACATAAAAAGCTGTCTTTTTGGACCCCAGAATTATGTCGGATTTGACAGGATATCAGAAAAAGTAAGTGTTGGAATAGACAGGTTCCACTATATATAGTTTCATTGTGTATCCATTGCTGCCTTTGATAAACAATATAGCCAGAAATGCAGCATGCATTTGATATTTTTTCAGTTGCTCTGTATTTGATCAATCCATGATCGATGGAACCAGTAAATGCATGATCTTATGCCAGATTTTTTTTATCTTTCAACTCCCATTCCTTTACCTTGAATAAAAAAATATTAGGAGAAAAAACAAATTGTATAGTTTTAAGCCTATTTTAGCAATTTAAAGGGAATTGTTCAGAGAAGGTAGGTTTTCTTAGTTACATCCCATAATCCTGTCTGTTATCCAGTATGGCCATTACTGCATGATATTATATGGTGTATAAAAACAGAATTGAGAGAAATAGCCATTTTATTTGTCCCAAGACACTCAAACTTCTCTCCTGATGCATAGCATACGGAAAAAGTTTGTGTCACAGAACAAATAAAATGGCTATTTCCAGAAATGACTTTTAAATAAATGTTTATATGTGGAAAATCTAATGGGAAAGAAATGGATAAAATTAGTTAAAATCTTTCTTTTATACACAGTGTGATTAGAATGGTTATTCATGCTGAACTGACATGTCTATTGACAAATGAACATTGTCACCGAAAAATATGCAAAAATGGAAAAAGACATCATGGTGCTATTAATTGGGCAAATAAAAAGTCTTTGAACTATTTACCCCTTTCTACCACAAAACAAACATTCATACCAAAACACATTCAAACACTCTTTTCGCCATAATACATGTGACTACCCCAAAGCACAATCAAGCACACCCTTTCAACCAAAGTATACACAATCATTCAAAAGCATAGTCAAACACACCTCACCACAGCATGTGAAACCATGCAGAATCATATAACATTGCAACATATGCAGCTTAACTTCGGCAGATAATGAGAACCACAAGTGAACACAGATTTATGATGCTTAGTAATACCAATGGAGGATTGCTAAATATGAATCCCTTTTCAATATTTTATAACTATTATAGTTTAGAGACCCTTATGTGCAAAATTTATATTATATAATAGTTATGTTGCAGGAAAACTTCTATTAATATTTTTATTGTCAGACAAAATCTCATACCGATAAAAATAAGATCTGTTCTGTCTCAAAAGATAGAAATTTCTATTGAAAAAAAATGTAATGTTTATATTTTTAAAGAATTGAAGAAATCTACTACAGATTTTAATAGTATAGAAAGCAAAATACTTTTAGAGGGGACATTTTTGCAAGGGGTTTATTTTCCCCTTATTTGGGGATTGGCACATATTCGTGAAAATTTCCCCTCGTTTAAATTTGTTTTTATTTAAAACGTAATGAAATGTAAGTTACAATTACGAAAATAAAACTTGAATCAAAATCGATAATCTTAAGCAAAGGCAAAATAACCTCTTTTACAGTAGCCATGAGTCTTGCTTAAAACAATGACATAAAACATTCATTTTTGTCTTTTGTTTAGTAGCTAAAAATGACAGAAAGTATTTCATGTTATTTGAGTTCATTGAGATAACTATGTACTGTATTTTGACAGTCAGATGAAGTGTTCCTGGAGGCTCAGATACAGAATATAACACCAAACCCAGTATATATGGAACATGTCACACTAGACCCATCACAACAGTACAATGCTAGAGAACTCAATACTGTGGATGGAAAAGAAATGTAGGTGTTTGTTTCTGTTTGATGAATTTAATGTAAACAATGACAAGTAGCAGTGAGAATAGGGGTTCACTTAAACTTGCAGTAACGTAAAAACAACTTGATCATTATTAAAAACATCATGGTGAGTCCTTCAAGAAGAAAAACAAGTTCCATTGTTTTATATACCATTTCTTTATCGAGATCACGAAACAATGAAACAACCTTTTTACTGTATGTCCTATATAAACAAGAACTGGTTAGAGCAGAATTCTTTGCAAAATGTTGAACAATGCTACATTTATATCCCTTCGGTCATGGATGTAGGATCATCAACAAACGTGAATTAAACATGCAAAGTGCTTTTACAATCACTGTCATCCATTGCCTGACAAAAACACTAGTTTCTTGAGCTAGTGGACAATTACAACACAAAGAAAAAACATTGCACTCAGCAAGTTGATCATTAGAAAATTTAGAATTATAAAAAGTGATATGTGTCAGTTTAAACAGGTGGTCAGAATAACATTTTGAAATGTTCTATTTTGTCAAAAATATCTGTAATTTAATGTTGAGCAATTTAAAGAAACAGTAATTACATGTCTTATAGTTTCTATTTTAAAATGGGAGATGAATGACATATAATGTTGCCCAAGGAAACATGAAATGACAATAACTTGAAACTAAGAAGGATCTTATTTTCCCAGATAAGGAATATGCACCTGTAGATCATGCAAGACTATCTTAAATACCAAAGAGTTATGTAACCAAATTATATAACTCTGAGCTATTCATTTAAAGGGAAAATTTGTAAAAAAATAAAAATTCAATATTTTATTCCTCATATCTTAGTTAGCACATAAATATATGTATTATTGTTCAATTGTATGGGATAACTGTACAAGACTGAATTAATTGTGAGCAAATCCCGGTGCATCAACCGCCATATTGTCGTCTTGTCAACTTAAAAAGTCATGTGATACCTAAAGACCACAAAATACCAAAACTCGATAAGCCTGTGTAAAAACAACTGATCTGTCCAAATAAATATAATTTCTTTCACTAAATTCAACGATTTGTAATTTATTCAATAAAGAAATGAAAATTTGCAGCTATTTATTCTTAATATATCATTAAATTGATAATATATCCAGAACTTTAACGAAGATCCCGTGTTCACAGTTGAATAAACCGAAAACATTGTAGAAATTAGGGATTCATATACAAGAAGTATATTCATAGTTATGCAGGCTTGTACTGACCATATTGTGTAATTAAGTGTTTATTGAGAAGACAGGTGTCAGACCCATCTGACCACTTCTACCTGTATAAATCACTTCACCTTACCTGGAAAAATGACGACCTCAGAGTATAATTTCCTGTTGATACCACCTGCTGTGTACACGATCAACTCCGCATTAACACCTTATGCATTGAATCGGTATGAGACACACATCTTAGACTTATTATCCACATGCCTATAGTCATACATACAAACAGTAGAAACTCGGGTAGAAACCTCTATCTTGTTGTTTTTTTTTTTCTTGAAACCGATTGCAGTGGTATTTACATTAGACCTACATTTTTAGCTCACCTGGCTATGCCATCACTAGGCATCCGTCGTCTGTCATCCGTCCGTCGTAAACTTTTCATTCAAAGATCTTCTTCTCTGAAACCACTGGGCCAATTAAGACCAAACTTGGTCACAATAGTCCTTGGATGGTCCCCTTTAAAAATTGTATCTGGCATGTCCGTACCTAATCCAAGATGGCCGCCAGCGGGGAACATAGTTTTAACATTGGACCCTATGGGAAACACATTCAAAGATCTTCTTCTCAGAAACTACCAGCCCAATTGTAACCAAACTTAGTCACAATGCTCCTTAGATGGTCCCTTCCAAAAAAAATATCCGGCAGGTCCGTACCTAATCCAAGATGGCCGCCAGCGGGGAACATAGTTTTAACATTGGACCCTAAGGGAAAAACATTCAAAGATCTTTTTCTCAGAAACTACTAGTCCAATTATAACCAAACTTAGTCACAATGGTCCTTAGATGGTCCCATCCAAAAAAGGTATCCGGCAGGTCAGTACCTAATCCACGATGGCCGCCAGCAGGGAACATAGTTTTAACATTGGACCCTATGGGAAAGACATTCAAAGATCTTCTTCTCAGAAACTACAAATCCAATTATAACCAAACTTAGTAACAATGGTCCTTAGATGGTCCCATCCAAAAAAGGTATCCAGCAGGTCCATACCTAATCCAAGATGGCTGCCAGCGGGGAACATAGTTTTAACATAGAACCCTATGGGAAAGACATTCAAAGATCTTCTTCTCAGAAACTACTAGTCCAATTAAAACTAAACTAAGCCACAATGGTCCTTAGATGGTCCCTTCTAAAACAGGTGTCCAGCAGGTCTGTACCTCATCCAAGATGGCTGCCAGCGGGGAACATAGTTTTAACATTGGACCCTATGGAAAACACATTCAAAGATCTTCTTCTCAGAAACTACCAGTCCAATTATAACCAAGCTTAGTCACAATGGCCCTTAGATGGTCCCTTCCAAAAAGGGTATCTGGCAGGTCTGTACCTCATCCAAGATGGCCGCCAGTGGGGAACATAGATTTAGCATTGGACCCTATGGAATATACATTCAAAGATCTTCTTCTCAGAAACTACTAGTCCAATTAGAACCTCTGCCCAAATTTTTGAATTTTTATTTGAATTGTGGTCTGAATGTTTTAATTTCAGCAACATGTATTACCTTGATTATAAGTGGAACCCCTGCCCAAATTTTTTTTGAATGGTGTTCTGTTATGGGTTGTAATGGATGGTGGAGCTTTCGGTTGCCATGGAAACCAAACAAGAACACTGTGATTTTAGGGGAAAAAAAGTATTCTGCTAAATTTTGTGTTTTGTTTTTCCTATTGGAAATGCCTTTTATTTATGTCAGCAATGGTCCAGGTGAGCAATACAGGCTCTTGAGAGCCTCTTGTTATGTCATGCTGTATTGTCGCGCAGGAGATGACTCGTTTTATGCAGAAAATGAAATTGGTGCAAATTATTTAAAAAAACAAGTCTGATGTAGGCGATTTTTATTTATCGTATTTTCGTGCAAAGTATATTACTTTCTATATAAATGTAAAGATTTAGGGCAAAATATTTTGGATCGTTGGGACACACAGATGTATAAAATCATAGAGAGAGTCATTTTCAGTAATATAACAATCTAAAAAGGCATTAACTTATCATATTACAAAAGTCAATTTCATCAACTTCACATGCTCAGTGTCTTGGTATTGTGCTTGAATCACATAAAACTCATGAATATGGCGTTGAAAGACTAAAAAGTGCGATAAAAAGTGTCATAAAACTGCATATAAACGTACAAATACTAACTTAGGTATACTGAACACAGACTAATCTTCGTGGTTTACAGTATATAACACAATTGTCTGTATAAACGATTTCGGCATTATAAGTATATAATTTTTTCAGACAATTTGAACCCATGACACATAAGCATTTGAAAGTTTCTTGTATTATAAAATGTTGAAGACATTAAAAACGCATTACGAAAATCAACCTCTTATAGCATTATTTCTTTTTATATAGAAGCTGGGACTAATACATGTATATTGATCATATTTGTCCCAGACAGAAGTAAACCGAAGTTTGATCACAGGCGGATTCGGCTACTGAAAAGGGGTCCAAAAAGGGGTCTACGCTAATTTGTCATATTTTGTCAAACTGCTGCACGAAATAAATCATTTCTTACCCCGAATACAATCTCTTCAGATCATCCAGTTTTGAGCCAGATGAATGACACTTTTTACTGCATGTGACCTCCTGAATGAATTGCATCTAATTTCATCCCGTTTCCGTTATTTATTTAATATCAGTGAAGTAATTTAAATAAGATTTGTGTATTGTGTTATAAGCGATTTTTTTTTTTCAAAACAAGAGTGTGCCTTTTCTATCTATAATTAGTGCAGCACACGCCACATTTACCTTTAGGGCATGCCATAGGTAAATTTGAAACGGGACATGATTTTGTATATTTGGTTGTTAATTAACCTCTGATGATTACATCACTACATAGATATTAATTTTTCATCGCGAGCGTGTGTGTGCACACATATTTTTTACTTCCTAGATTGTTTTGAGGATAATGATAGAGAATTAATGTTTTTGTTATTTTGAACTACTTTTCTGTTATCTTTTGCATCGATTTAAAACATAAACAACCAATTTTATTTCTTAGTAAATTTAGTATTTAGTTATTCTACGAAGAAGTTATGCAGAAAGAAACAATAAGATTTTGACAAAAGGGTAACACGCTTGTCCTTGTTTTTCTACAGTAATTAGTTATTTCATGATCTCACTCGAACGATATAAACAGTGGTATGATTGTTTTTTAAAATGACCGAGATCTAGCTAAGTGACGTCACTCAGCTAAACTTTGTAGCAGAAATGAATAATAAATATCGTTTTTCTCCTAAACCCGTGCAAATTTTTACTTTAAACTTGGTCAACATGTTCACAATGTTACTTAGAGTAAATTAAGGTCCTATTTAAAATTTTGTGAATTTTCCCTTTAATGCAGACACTTCCCTTAATTTTGAATTACTTACAGTCAATACACTATGACCATGGTCATAATTCAATACCAATTCCTCAATCAATTTTAAAATTCCCTCTTCCTAAGTGAAAAACTGCTGAAGTCAATTCCATAAGCAGAACTTAGGTTGAGGATTGTTGAACCAATCTTACAGTTTTACAACTCAGTTGTTGCTATAAAACTGTAAAATTGGTTCAACAATTGCAAAAGTTGATACTTACCTCTGGATATATACTAAAACTTTATTGTAGATGTACTAAAGAAAACTGCCTTTGTAATGCATAATTTTTTTTCTTAGGATGGGGAAATTCTTAATTTTACTTTTTGAAATATTTCTAAATCTTTTTTATTATCTTTGATATGAACACAAATTTAATCTTATAATGCAATTTCTGGTAAATTTTTATATTTTTGTTTCTGAATTTTTATCTTGAAGATCATTTTTTGGAGGACAACGTGAAAGTACTAATTTATTTAGGGGAAATAATTATATCACATTAATGATCTCCCCTGTAAATTTTTTACATTTTTCCATTTTTACAGAAAAATAATGAAAATGAATAACCATTATATTTT
>MJUU01011806.1:144342-176182 GCA_002080025.1 Modiolus philippinarum | reverse complement strand
TACAGATGACCTAAAAAATTTATTTTTCGTCGGATTTCGATGGGATTTTTTTCTTTGGATTCTACTTGATGAAAGCTTTCAGCAGTATTTCAACGGATTTGATGTAGCTCTTACCATTTCTGAGCTATAGAGGGTCAAAGAGGAATCATAAGGAGTCATAAGGGCTAATTTTTATTTTCCCTAGTTTGTGTCCAGCTAATTACTTGGTCAATCTCCTTATTGCGTCCATCTAATTATTGTGTCAAGCTCTTTCCTATGTCCATACTCACTTTAAATTACACATTTTCAAATTTCAGTGGACGACATGCTGCGGTCGTATCATGCTGCGCTCGGCGTAGCCCTTTATTACTGTATGTCCTATATAAACAAGAACTGGTTAGAGCAGAATTCTTTGTAAAATGTAGAACAATGCTACATTCATGTCCCTTTGGTCATGGATGTAGGATCATCAACAAACATGAATTAAACATGCAAAGTGCTTTTACAATCACTGTCATACATTGCCTGACAAAAACACTAGTTTCTTCAGCTAGTGGACAATTACAACACAAAGAAAAAACATTGCACTCAGCAAGTTGATCATTAGAAAACTTAGAATTATAAAAAGTGATATGTGTCAATTTAAACATGTGGTCAGAATAACATTTTGAAATGTTCTATTTTGTCAAAAATATCTGTAATTTAATGTTGAGCAATTAAAAGAAACAGTAATTAGATGTCTAAGTTTCTATTTTAAAATGGGAGATGAATGACATATAATGTTGCCCAAGGAAACATGAAATGACAATAACTTGAAACTAAGAGGGATCTTATTTTCCCAGATAAGGAATATGCGCCTGTAGATCATGCAAGACTATCTTAAACATCAAAGAGTTATGTAACCAAATTATATAACTCTGAGCTATTCATTTAATGGAGACACTTCCCTTAATTTTGAATTACTTACAGTCGATACACTATGACCATGGTCATACTTCAATACCAATTCCTCAATCAGTTTTTAAAATTCCCCTTCCTAAGTGAAAAACTGCTGAAGTCAATTCTTCTTTTCGCTTGACCATCAGCAGAACTTAGGTTGATTGTTGAACCAATCTTACAGTTTTACAACTCAGTTGTTGCTATCAAACTGTAAAATTGGTTCAACAATTGCAAAAGTTGATACTCACCTCTGGATATATTCTAAAACTTTATTGTAGATGTTCTAAAGAAAACTGCCTTTGTAATGCATAATTTTTTTCTTAGGATGGGAAAATTCATAATTTTACTTTTTGAAATATTTCTAAATCTTTTTTATTATCTTTGATATGAACACAAATTTAATCTTATAATGCAATTTCTGGTAAATTTTTATATTTTTGTTTCTGAATTTTTATCTTGAAGATCATTTTTTGGAGGACAACGTGAAAGTACTAATTTATTTAGGGGAAATAATTATATCACATTAATGATCTCCCCTGTAAATTTTTTACATTTTTCCATTTTTACAGAAAAATAATGAAAATGAATAACCATTATATTTTTAAATATACCGAAGATCAAAAAAATTATTGGAAATTAGAAATTACACTTTAAAACTAACAATTCGGCATTTTCAACCTTTTGTTTGTAGTTCTTGAAAAATCAATTGCCCAATGTAATAGACTATTTATATAACTTCAAATTACTCAAGCTGTATTCACAGCCTAAGCATAAAGACAGAAAGAATCATCAATTCATGTTGTTAAACCAATTATATAGTTTGATTGCATCACTTGAATTCTTAAACTGTAAGATTGGTTCAGCAATTGTTTAACCAATTTGGAAAATTGCCTTCCTCTGTTTCAGAAACAGAAGGTAGCAATTTTAAAATTAAGGAATAGGAATTGAAATATAACCAAGGTCATGATATATTGACTATAAAACAACAAAATAGGAAGTTCTGGGGTAGCAGTAAGTCAGACAACAGTCCAACAACAAGCAGAATCATTTGACATGCATAAGCAATATCATTTTTGAAAGTCTTTACGAAGTTCAGGGGGGTTATATAGGAATCACTTTGTCAGTCTGTCCGTCTGTCTGTCTGTGACAATTTTTTTGTAACAGTTTTCTAAGTAACTTCTGATCACCTTCACTTGAAATTTTGTATTCAAGTTTAAAATGACATCCCATACTGCAAGTGACGATTTCAGGTTTGCAGAACATCTACTTCCTGTTTACCGACTATTTCAGTTTTTCAATATCTAATGTCAATTGTAGAAAATTTTCGTAATGGTTTTCTGAGTAAGTACGCATCACTGCAACTAGAAATTTTGTATGCAGGTTTAGAATGATGTTCTATACTGCAAAAAGCGATTTCAAGATTGCCGGATATCTACTTCCCGTTTACTGACTTAGTTAATATTCGAGATCTTTTGGTAATTGTAGAAACTTTTCATAGATATTTCTTCAATTTTAATAACTTTCCTATCAGTATTTCCAGTTACTTCTAAAATTTTTTATGCAAGTTTAACAATATCCCATACTGCAAGTATCAAGTTTCTGATTTGCTATACATCTGCTTCCTGTTTTCCAATTCCATATGGGGATTGGGGGGTATCATTTTGTGGCCATCCAGGCCACAGTACCTCTAGTTAAGCTTAGATTTATTTTATCAGTTATTTGCATGACTTTCTGTTGAAGACGATAAATGAAGTACAGTGGCTGATAATGTCAGTATCACCAATCTCCCCATGATACAAGAACTTATTCGTCACTGTAAAGACATCACATGTTGGTTGCTAAGCTTTGGAACTACTTGTCAGTCTTATATAGGTCCAATGATGAAGTAAAATTTTGTAAAAATATACGTTAATTATGACAACATACAGTGTAACCATTTTAAAATGGAAATTTCAACTTACAGATTTTGGACAAAAGTATTCGCACGCTTTGATATTTTCCTATATATTTCATGTAAAACTACATTTTTTTCAAAAAAATTTTTGAAAGCCATTTCATAACCGAATTCTATGAAATTTGCACCATTAAACTCAGAATATTATGCAGTTTAATTGTTTATTTTGGCATAATTTTCTGACATAGAGTTTTGAAGAATAATTTATTTAAGCATGATATTAAAAATTTAGGGTCACAATTCCCTATTGATGTAAGTAAAATTGTGACATCAAAATTTTACTTCTTGTTTAAATTGCCGATTCTTTTAAACTACCATCAAGAAATTGATACTGAAATAAACATGCAAACTACACAACATTCTGAGTTTATTCGTGTAAATTTAATTGAAATCAGATAAGAATTGGCCTCACAATAATTTTTGAAAAAAATGTGATTTGATATGAAATATATAGAGAAAAAAATGCAGCGTGCGAATACTTTTGTCCAAGATCTATATTTCAATTTTATATGGAATTCTTTTTATCATTTTGTGATTTACTGAAAAAATACATTACATTTTGTTTCTATATGGACTTTATCACTGTTGAACAAATTAAGCTGGCCCTAACAGACTAGTATGATGTTTGTAATGAAATCAAAATGTCCTGTATTCCATATTTATACCTCAAGCAACGAAGTTGCGGAGGTTATAATGTTTTTGACTGGTCCATCCGTCCATCAGTCCTGTTCTTGTCACTGCAACTCCTCTGTAACCGCTTGACGGATTGCTTTCATATTTGGTAGGATTGTTGGTCATGATGTGTAGATGTGCATACTTTACTGCCTTATTGATCGGATTATTTTTATGGGAGTTATTGGACTTAGACTATTTTCAGCTTAAACAGCAAGTATCATCTTGTCCTGGGTAATTTCGCTTTAAAATCTGACTGTTTTTAAATCTTCTTTGGTTTACTTTTCTCTTTTAAGTTTAAGAGAAATTCCCTGCTATCACTTTATTAAAAACAATTATTTGTTACATAATCAAGAGTAAAAAAGGTGTTTTTATACAAATTTTTACAATTTTTTGCAAAAATACTTCCATAATCTTCACTTATTTCACATTGTAATAATTTGAGTATATAAATGTANCTGAAACTACTGGGCCAATTTGAACCAAACTTGGTCACATTGGTCCTTATAGGTGGTCCTTTTTAAAAGAAATGTGTGGCAAGTCTGTATCATATCCAAGATGGCTGCCAGCGGGGAACACAGTTTTAACATTGGACCCTACAGGAAAGCATTCAAAGATCTTCTGAGGCGATTGGAACTAAACTTGGTCACAATAGTCCTTGGGTGGTGTTCGGCAAGTCCACATCATATTCAAGATGGTGATGGTGAATGAAAGGGGAACATGGTTTTAACATTGGATCCTATAGGGAAACATATTCAAAGATGTTCTCCTCTGAAAGCACATGGCCAATTGGAATCATACTTGATCACAGTGGTCCTTTCTTGGTCCCCTGCACAAAATGTGTCCAGCATGTCCACATAGCATCCAAGATGGCAGTCAGCGTTGAACAGTTTAACCTTGGATCCCATTGGAAATCATTTAAAGATCTCCTCTGAAAATACTAGGCCAATTGGAACCAAAGTGAGGCACAATGATGCTTAGATGGCCTTCTTCAAGAAGGTGACAGTTAGTCTACGCCCCATCAAAAATAGCTGGGGAATATAGTTTAATTTTGGATCATATAACATAAATGTCTATCAACAAACCTGAAATTGAGACCCTTAAACATTTGGATTATTTTGACTAATTGTGTCAGCCATGGCCCAGGTGAGCAATACAGGCTCTTGGGAGCCTCTTGTTATGTATAATATTGCTTATAGGATATTTTTTAGTTCAATAATGCAGGATTTTCTGATATGTGAAGGTGTGGGGTATGTGTGCCTGCTCACTAAGATTCTTTAATTCTCATCTGTATTGTAACTCCCCAAATTAAAATGTTCTATATTCCATATTTCTCATCTATATTGTACCTCCCCAAATCAAAATGTTCTATATTCCATACTTCTCAAATGTATTGTAACTCCCCAAATCAAAATGTCCTATATTCCATATTTCTCATCTGTATTGCAACTCCCCAAATCAAATTGTTCTATATTACATATTTCTCAAATGTATTGTAACTCCCCAAATAAAAATGTTCTATATTCCATATTTCTCATCTGTATTGTAACTCTCCAAATCAAAATGTTCTATATTCCATATTTCTCATATGTAATTCCCCAAATCAAAATGTTCTATATTCCATACTTCTCATATGTAACTCCCCAAATCAAAATGTTCTATATTCCATACTTCTCATATGTAACTCCCCAAATAAATAAGTTCTATAAATGTATTGTAACTCCCCAAATCAAAATGTTCTATATTCCATACTTCTCATATGTAACTCCCCAAATCAAAATGTTCTATATTCCATATTTCTCATCTGTATTGTAACTCCCTAAATCAAAATGTTCTATATTCCATACTTCTCAAATGTATTGTAACTCCCCAAATCAAATTGTTCTATATTCCATACTTCTCATATGTAAC
Source organism: Modiolus philippinarum (assembly GCA_002080025.1). Taxonomy (NCBI): domain Eukaryota; kingdom Metazoa; phylum Mollusca; class Bivalvia; order Mytilida; family Modiolidae; genus Modiolus; species Modiolus philippinarum. Next base: position 170,727 of record MJUU01011806.1, on the reverse strand, counting down.
TCCCCAAATCAAAATATTCTAAATTCCATACTTCTCAAATGTATTGTAACCCCCCAAATCAAAATGTTCTATATTACATACTTCTCATATGTATTGTAACTCCCCAAATCAAAATGTTATATATTCCATACTTCTCAAATGTAACTCCCCAAATCAAAATGTTCTATATTCCATACTTCTCATATGTAACTCCCCAAATCAAAATGTTCTATATTCCATACTTCTCATATGTAACTCCCCAAATCAAAATGTTCTATATTCCATACTCCCCAAATCAAAATGTTCTATATTCCATACTTCTCATACGTAACTCCCCAAATCAAAATGTTCTACATTCCATTATTCTCATATGTAACTTCTTGAGAAATATAGTTGGCAAGGAAAAAAGAGTAACTGGGTTCCTATAAAACTAATTTAGCCCCACCATGATTGTGGAGACTGTACCATGTACATTGTTGAGCAAAAAATAATATGAACCAAAGTGAAATCTGTCCACCTTAAACCAAGATGACCTCAGATTTGTCTTAACTTTACATTGACTAAACTAGAAACCATCTTAACCAAGCCCTGAATTAACAAGAGACTGTCCAAACCAAACCCTAAATAAACCCTTAAGCATCTAAACCAAACCCTGATTAAAAAAAAACTTGACTAAATCAGAAACCTGTATTAACTAGGCCAGAAACCACTTTAACAATACCCAATGAAATCGGTCTCAAAGTAACCATGACTAAACCAGAAAACCTCTAAACCAAACCCTGACTAAACCAGAGACCTGTCCAAAAAGAACCTTGTCTAAACGAGAAAATCTCTAAACTCAATCTTCACTAAACCAGAAACTGTCTGAACCAAACCCTAACAGAGCCAGAAACCTGTCTAACCCAGAAACCATCTTAAATAAGAAACAGTCTAAACCATGCTACAGGATTCTTTTGTTTGAATATTTATACCAAACACATGAAAGCCTCTATTTCCAAATAACCTGTAAAATGATTTGTTTACCAATTACTACTTGAAGGCAGTTTTTATACGACCGCAAAAATTTTTGCGGTCGTATAATGGTATGGTGTTGTCATTGTCGTCGTCGTCATTGTCTGTAGACACTTTTGTTTTTGGTCAATAACTTTATTTCCAGTTGATCAATCCTTTTGAAATTTTAATACAATGTTCCTTGGTACAAAAGGAAGGCTTGGCTAAGTTTTGGTCATTGTGGCCCCACCCGTGTAAAAAAGGGGGCCAAAAAGGGTTAAATATAATTACTGTTAAACTAACATGTAATGACCAATTATTTTTTGAAATCCTGAAGATGAAAATCAGAAGTTTGTCAATTAGTTATAGTATAGATAAATCAAGGAAAGAAAAAAAGGATGCTGTTAAACTTGAAGATGATATTCAAAATTTAGAAAATATGAATTTATCACCAAGTGATGCAGTACAAACTGAGTTGAATGCCAAAAAAGTAGAATTAGAGAGTAAAAGGGAACAATTGGTGGAAGGCTTATTGTTGAGATCACATGCTAATTGCCATGAAAATGGGGAAAAATGTTCTAAATATTTCTGCAAGTTGGAAAAAACAAATTTTATAAAGAAAACAATAACTGAAGTAATAGATGATCAGGGAAATCATATATCTGACCAGTCTAAAATTCTTCTTGAACAACAACACTTTTATGAAAGTTTGTATTCAAGAAGAGTTGTAGACCAGGAAGATGACTCCTTCTCATACGACTGCAAAAAATTTGAGGTCGTATTATGGTATGGTGCTGTCGTCGTTGTCGTTATTGTTGTCGTTGTCGTCGTTGGCGTTGTCGTCCGTAGACACTTTTGTTTTTGGTCAATAACTTAAGTTGTAGTTGTTCAATCCTTATGAAATTTTAACACAATGTTCCTTGGCACAAAAGGAAGGTTGGGATTAGTTTTGGGTTTTTTTACCCCTCCCGTTCCTAAAAAAGGGGCCAAAAAGGGCAAAATTTGGTGTTTACACATACTTGATTGTCGAATGTTTATTATTTATCGGATTTTGATGGGGTTTCTTTCAGTGTACTCCTTAGAAAATGTCCAATCTGAATATACCAACGGATTTCATGTGGCATGTACGGCTAACGAGATAAATTGGGCCAAAAAGGGGCAAATTTCAAAATTGAAATTTTTTTATTTTAAGTCCGATTTTGATGCAGTTTTTTTGCAGTGGATTCCTTATGAAAAATAAACTAGTGCTGCGCCATCAGAGTTTTGATGACTTGTTTCCTTTCCAAGCTATGAGGGGCACAACGGGGCCAAATTGCAAACATGCGGATAATCTAATTTGTATACGACCACAAAAATTTTAGGTCGTATAATGGTATGGTGCTGTCGTCGTAGGCGTCGTTGTCGTAGTCCTTGTCGTTGTTGTCGTTGTCGTTGTCGTCCGTAGACACTTTTGTTTTTGGTCAATAACTTTAGTTCTAGTTGATCAATCCATATGAAATTTTAACACAATGTTCCTTGGCACAAAAGAAAGACTTTGACCTGTTTTGGTAATTGTGGGCTTGCCCATTTCTAAAAAAGGGGCCAAAAAGGGGTGAAATTGGGTGTTTTCACATTTTTGACTGTAGAATCTTTATTATTTATTGGATTTTGATGGGGTTTGTTTCAATGTGCTCCTGAGGAAATTTCCAATCTATATGCCAACGGATTTAGCATTTAGCATGTACCGCTCACGAGATAAATGGGCCCAACAGGGGCAAATCTAAAAAAAAATATTTTTTTTATTTTAAGTCTGATTTTGATGCAGTTTTTTTCAATGGATTCCTTGTGAAAAATTAATATGGGGCTCAAATATTAGATTTTTGATAACTTGTTTCCTTTCCCAGATATGAGTGGCTGAAAGGGGCAAAAATTGCGAATTTGCAGATTATGTAGAATTTTTATTTTTCATCGGATTTCAGTGGGATTTTTTTCTTTGGATTCCTATGATCTCAGCTTTCAGTTGTATGTCAAGGGATTTGGCGTAGCTCTTTCCGTTTCCGAGCTACAAGGGGTCAAAGGGGCCAAAATTGCGAATTTGCAGATTATGTAGAATTTTTATTTTTCTTCGGATTTCGATGGGATTTTTTTCTTTGGATTCCTGTTGATTTAAGCTTTCAGTAGTATGCAATGAATTTCGTGTAGCACGTACCGTTTCCGAGCTACAAGGGGTCAAAGGGGCCAAAATTGCAATTTTTCTAAATATGTCAAATCATTATTTTTCATCAGATTTGGATGGGATTTTTTTCTTTGGATTCCTCTTGATCTAAGCTTTCAGTAGTATGCCAATGGATTTTGTGTAGGTCTTATCGTTTCTGAGCTATAAGGGGTCAAAGGGACCAAAAATGCATTTTTCTAAATATGTCAAATCTTAATTTTTCATCCGATTTCGATGGAAATTTTTTCTTTGAATTTCTATGGACGTAAAGTTTTAGTTGATAGTACATATTTTGCAAAGCTCTTTCGGTTTTTTTATCAGTAAGTGATCAAAAGGGTTGATTTTTTCCCTATATTGTTTCCAGCTAATTACTGTGTCCACATTCACTTTAAACTACCTTTGTTGAAATTTCAGTGGTCGACATGCTGAGGTGGTATCATGCTGCGCTCGGCGTAGCCCTTTATTTAATCATAATGTAAAACTTACAGATGAACAAAAAAATCAATGTGAAGGAAATTTAAGTTTTGAAGAGTGTGCTTTATCATTGAAAAATATGACAAATGGCAAGTCCTGGGTCGGATGGATTCACAGTTGATTTTTATAAATTTTTTTGGAGAGATCTTGGACCACTTGTTTACAGATTGTTATACACTGGATATGAAATTGGTAGTTTCTCTGATTTTCAGTATCAAAGTATTATAACTTGTATTCCAAAAGATAATAAAGACAGACGGTTTATTAGTAACTGGCGACCTATAAGTCTACTTAATACAGATATCAAAATAGCATCAGCTGCAATAGCAAACAGGATTAAAAATATTTTGCCCTTTATTATTAGTGATACCCAAAAAGGATTTATAAAAGATAGATTTATTGGGGAAAATACAAGATTATTATATGATCTTATGCATTATTTGGAGGAAAATGATAAAACAGGACTTCTGTTGTTGATTTTGAAAAAGCATTTGACTCAATTGAGTGGACATTTCTTAAAAAAGCTTTAACAAATTTTAATTTTGGGCCATCTGTAAGCAAGTGGTTTGAGACTTTCTACTGTAATGCAAAAAGTTGTGTTATAAATAATGGTAATTTGTCCAATTTTTTCAACTTGGAAAGAGGCTGCAGACAAGGAGACCCCTTATCCCCATATTTATTTATTATTGGCGTAGAACTTTTATCCCTTAAATTGAAAGCAAATTCCGATATACATGGTATTTTTATTGATGAAAAAGAGTCCTTACTCAGTCAGTATGCAGACGATACTTTTCTTACACTAGATGGAAGTGAGAAATCACTTGCAGAAACCATAAATTGTTTACATCAATTTTATTGTGTCTCGGGTCTTAAAATTAATGCCTCCAAGACAAGAGCTGTTTGGATTGGTAACAAGAGATACTCTGATCAGATAGTCTGTTCAGATTTGAATTTAAACTGGTCTGATTCAAATTTCAAATTATTAGGTATTGATTTTTCACTTGACTTAAGTAGTATTATTGAAATAAATTTCAAAAAAAAGATTAAAGAAGTTAGTGGTATTCTCAAAAGTTGGGAACACAGAAAACTAACGCTTATGGGAAAAGTAACTGTCATAAAGACTCTTGCTCTCCCAAAATTAATTCATCTTTTAACTTCTCTGCCAAGTTTATCCCAATCAAATTTGAATGAGCTGAACTCTTTGTTTTTCAATTTCATATGGAATGGAAAATCTGAAAGAATAAAGCTTAATACACTCATTGGTGATATTGTACAAGGAGGCTTAAAAATGGTTCATTTAAATTCTTTTAATATTTATCTAAAAGTGGGATGGGTAAAAAGAATTTTCACAAATTCTGATGGAACTTGGCAAACATTATGTCTTTCTGAACTAAAAAAATTTGGTGGCGAAAGAGTCTTTAGTTTTCAAAAAGAAAAATTAAAAGAAATATCTGACAGTTTAAAGAATCCTTTCTGGAAAGATGTACTCATGTGCTTACATTTAGCCAAGCCTTACACAAAACTATGTTTATGTGATGTTTTGTCATTAGACATTCTTAACTTTGTTCCAAATGTAGAATTTTCTTTGTACATAAATTGGAAAAGTAATGGAATACAATATTTGAAAGATATTTTTAATTTTGTTGACAAAAATTTTTATACATTTCAACAAATACAGCATAAGATTCAAACAAATAACTTCATGACTTACTATCGATTGTTATCTTGTATACCTAAGTGTATAAAAGATACGATTAAACAATATTGTGATCAAATCATTGTTGAAAATTTTATACCAAAAGATACATTTTTTGAAAAGATTATGATGAATAAAAAGGTGAAATTTGTATGTAGAATTTTAGTTGACAATATTTGTCATCTTCCAACTGAAAAATTTTTGAAATGGGAGGAAATATTTGGAACAAAAATTTCTGAATGGTCAAAATATTTTATCATAGTTAAAAGATCATGTAGAGATACTTATCTTAAAAATTTTCAATTTAAACTTCTACACAGAATCATACCTACAAACTCTTTTTTGTACAAAATTAAAATAAAGGACACAAAATTATGTACTTTCTGCCATGTATATGAAGAAACTATTGAGCATTTATTTTATGATTGTCCCGTTACAAAACAGTTCTGGTTATTATTCATAGAGAAGGTCAAGTTGCATTACATTCATACTGAATTTAATAAACAAAAGATTTTTCTTTGTTTTCTTTCAGAAGATTTATTTATCAATTTAATATTTATAATTGCTAAGAACTATATTTATAAATGTAAACTGAAAGAAACTATTCCAAATTTAACAGAATAAAAGTTAAGAATTAAAAGTTATCAATCATATGATTTCTATGTTGCAAAGAAAAATAACAGGATTCTCTCTTTTGAAGACTTTTGGTCCCCTTTACAAAATAATTTTATTTCATAAATTAGAATTACTTTTTATTTTAATATTCATGTTATAGCCTAATATAAAAAAAAAACAAACTTTTCAATTGTAAACTTTTTGAAAGTGTGTGTGTGAGAGAGGGCATGAATGTGTAAATATATCAATTAATGTTGAAAATTTTATGTAAACTTAACTCTAAAGGAAAAAAAAAGGTGGTCAAGATTGGTTATTGATTTTGTATTTATCTGTACATCCCTAAAAACCCTAGTCAGGTGGTGATGTAGGGGAATTGTAAAAATCCTGACTACTAAAAAGAAATAAAAGATTAAAAAAAAGGATTAAATTTTTCATTTTCACATATTTGACTGTAGAATCTTTCCAATCAGCACTATGCCAAATGGATTTCATGCGGCATGTACTGTTCACAAGATAAATGGGGCCCAAAGGGGGCAAATTTCAAAAACTTTGATTTTTTTAATTTTTAGTCCGATTTTGATGCAGTTTTTAGCAATGGATTCCTGATGAAAAATTAACAAAGCGCTGCACCATCAGATTTTTGATAACTAGTTTCTTTTCCAAGCTATGAGGGGTCTAACGAGGCAAAAATTGCAAACATGCAGATTACCTAAAATTTTTATTTTTCATCAGATTTCGATGGGATCTTTTTTCTTTGGATTCCTCTTGATATAACCCTTTCGGCAGTGTGTCAACAGATTTGGCCTAGCTTTTACTGTTTCCTAGCTATAAGGGGTCAAAGGGGCCGAAATTGCATTTTTTTTAAACAATGTGAAATTTTATTTTTGATCAGATTTTGATGGTTTTTTTTTCTTTGGATTCCTCTTGATATAAGCTTTCAGTAGTATGTCAATGGATTTGGCATAGCTCTTACCGTTTCCGAGCTATAAGGGGTCAAAGAGGAACCAGAAGGAGTCATAAGGGCTAATTTTTATTTTATCTAGTTTGTGTCCAGGTAATTACTGGGTCAATCTCCTTATTGTGTCCATACTCACTTAAAATTACACTTGTTCAAATTTCAGTGGTCAACATGCTGCTGTCATCTTATGCTGCGCTCGGCGTAGCCCTTTATTTATAGGACCATCTGAAATGGGACATATTTTTTTCTTACTGGCCTGCTTTGCTACCAATACAATAGTGAAAATAATATGAATGCCATAGAGATAACCAGTCACTGCATAAATAACATGCAAAATCAGGTGTTTTGTATATTTTTTTAATCATTAAAATTCCTGCCTGGTAAATTGTTTGTAATTAAATGTAATGGTGTTAATAATAAGGTTTATTGAATAGTACTTGGTTTGCCTTGGAAATAATTTCAGTTAATTCTAATGTCTTGACATAATTTTGTTTTAACTGGTTTACACTGGAGACCTAATATTGTTTGTTTAAAATTTACAATGTAAAAAATAACTTAATTTTCTAAACCACATTGCTGCAATGATTCAGTACACATTTTTGCAATTTTTTAAATATCTTATAATCAGCACTTTCCCTTTGTTTATAATTTGATGTACTTCCATATGCCATCAAGTTTGAGGTGTATGGAACAACGGCAGTAGAATACCGAAGGAACAAAGGAGTGAAATTTACAAAAATTGAAGTCCAAAGACACGACCAAAACGAGAATACAGACAACAGTGACGTTAGACACAGAAAACAATGACGTTAGACAGATACAAAGCACAGAAACAGAAATCACAACATTCAAAACAAAGGCACTCACAGTGTGAACTCCAGTAAAACTGAGAGTGACATCAGGTGATCCGGAAGGGTAAGCATGTCCTGCTCTGTTAACAGCAAGAAACAACAACCTGCTTTTTGTATTACAAATATCCAAAATTGCAAAGGGTAAAAATACAAATTTTTCTCATAAAAATAAAAATTTTCGGGAAAGTTCATACCTAAACCATTTTGAATAAGCATAATACTGTGAAGATTGTCTTATTTTATCCCAACACACATAGTGGCAAGGCATTATATGATTTTCAGTCTTGCTTCTGTCCTTCTGTTCCTTTAAGGTTTCCCACTGATTAATTGTGAAAGAAATAACATAATCACTGTTTACCACAAAACTCGGGCCAACTGCAATTTGGGGTTCATACAAACAAATGCAAAGTGTTCAAGTTTATTTCTTGCTTTAAAGAAACATTTTTTTTCCACAGTATTTGTACTTTAGTTGACCATGCCTTATAAAGTTTAGACATAACTTTGTGATTTCTATCTATTTAGCCCAGATATGGTATTTGGTAAAGTGAATTATCTGAATGCTATGGATACAAGACAATATTTATACTGCCTTACTCCAAAACCGGAAGTCATCAAAGAACTGAAAGTACTGAAAGGTGTAACAAATATTGGTAAATTAGATATTGTATGGAAAACTAACATGGGTGAGCGAGGAAGATTACAGACTAGTCAGTTACAGAGAGTGGTATGTCCAGTAATTCCTACAAACTGTAATTGTTAAACAAGGTTGATATTAATACAAAGTTACAATGTCTTTAGGGCTGTAATTTTGAAGAAACAATATTTTATTTAATCAAATCAAGGCCTACAAGGGCACATGATAAGGGCCAAGATGTGTGGACATAAAATATACAACCTAAGCTTACAAAACTTGATAACTATATATAATTAAAAAATGTATAAAAATTAAGTTTAATCTCTCAAATCCATGCTTGGCTGCAAAAGGAAGTTGGAGACAATGCTTCAGAGTTCCAACATCCTAATGATGTAAAGAAAAAAAGAAAAACTAAGAAAGTACATTAATGCATGAATGGAACAGGTTCAACTTGCACTATATAGTCAAACATACAGATAATAGAGTTCCAGGAAATTTGACAAGAAACCAACTGCTATATTTTTGTTTTTATAAAAACAATAAAATTTGCATACAATGAACAACTACCGGTACATAGAATTTGTTCATATTAGACGGAAGTCTTTTCAGGATGAATTGATGACAAAATAATTCTATTATACTAAATAGAATCAGAGAATACCAAAAATTTGATATCAAGTGAAAAAACTTGAGGAGTGATGAACCTTTAATTCAACAATAAACATATATTGCACTGAAAAAAAAATGGAAGTGATAACACAGGCATTGATAATAAGTATACAAACTGAGACTATATGTTGAACTATTTGAAGTCTGAAAAAGACATTAATTTATGTACTTCAAAATGTATGGTGTTCTAACATATAAATGTGTAAAAAGTACCATAAAAGGCTACATGTAAGCAATTATCATTAAATATTTATGTAACTTCTTTACACTTAATTATCTTCAACAACTGTAAAATATGGTGATTTTAAAATAACATGCTAATGATACTTTGGTTTATTTTGAAGGTTGCAGGATATGGTGATATCAGAGTTTCAGGAAAATGATGTTGTGGTTTATTTTGTAGTCTTCTCAGAGTTTCAGGTTAATGATACTGTGGTGCATTTTTAAGCTCTAGGATATGGTAATATCAGAGTTTCAGGTTTATGACACTGTAGTTTTATTTTGTAGGCTCCAGGATATGGTGATATCACAGTTTCAGGTTAATGATACTGTGGTGCATTTTTAAGCTCAAGGATATGGTGATATCAGAGTTTCAGGTTAATGACACTGTAGTTTTATTTTGTAGGCTCCAGGATATGGTGATATCAGAGTACCAGGTTAATGATACTGTGGTTTATTTTGTAGGCTCCAGGATATGGTGATATCACAGTTTCAGGTTAATGATGCTGTGGGTTATTTTGTAGGCTCCATGATTTGATGATATCACTGTTTCAGGTTAATGATGCTGTGGTATATTTTGTAGGCTCCAGGATATGGTGATATCACAGTTTCAGATTAATGATGCTGTGATTTATTTTGTAGGCTCCAGGATATGGTGATATAACAGTTTCAGATTAATGATGCGATGGTTTATTTTGTAGGCTCCAAGATATGGTGATATCACAGTTTCAGGATAATGATGCTGTGGTTTATTTTGTAGGCTTCAGGATATGGTGATATCAGAGTTTCAGGATAATGGTGCTGTGGTTTATTTTGTAGGCTCCAGGATATGGTGATATAACAGTTTCAGGATAATGATGCTGTGGTTTATTTTGTAGGCTCCAGGATATGGTGATGTCACAGTTTCAGGATAATGACGCTGTGGTTTATTTTGTATGCTCCAGGATATGGTGATATCACAGTTCCAGGTTAATGATGCTGTGGTTTATTTTGTAGGCTCAATAATTTGATGATATCACTGTTTCAGGTTTATGATGCTGTGGTATATTTTGTAGGCTCCAGGATATGGTGTTATCACAGTTTCAGATTAATGATGCTGTAGTTTATTTTGTAGGCTCAATGATTTGATGATATCACTGTTTCAGGTTAATGATGCTGTGGTATATTTTGTAGGCTCCAGGATATGGTGATATTACAGTTTCAGGTTAATGATGCTGTGGTTTATTTTGTAGGCTCTAGGATATGGTGATATCAGAATTACAAGTTAATGATACTGTGGATTTTTTGTAGGCTCCAGGATATGGTGATATCAGAGTAACAGTAGAAAAGGTTCCTGATACAGTGTTATTAGAAAATACATTTGAAGTTGTGTGTAGGATAACCAATTGCTGGTAATATTTCATGTTTTATATTAGACAGCATTACATTGTGTAATTATGTCCTCCAAACGAAGTTTTGGAGACATATTGTGTTTACTCCATTTCTTATTATTTTTTTTTCTTCTTCTTCTTTCTTCCGCTCAATTCTTGTCCGACACGTTTCTCAAAAACTATTGGGTCAAACTTAATGAAACTTCACAGGAATGTTGGCCTACATGAGTAGATGTGCAGAAACCTTTCAAAATTTTCAAAATGGCCGCCGTTGCCATGGAAACGGAAAAAAGGCGGGAAAATTCAAAGTGCTCAGAAGTGGATGAAATTTTACAGGAAGGTTGCCTAGCATGCATAGAATTGATTTTTGGTCTTGAAATTTTCGATATGGTGACCGTTGCCATGGAAACGAAAAAAAGGCGAGAACATTTGAAATGCTCCAATTTGGATGAAAAAAGGCGGGAAAATTCAACGCACTCAGAATTAGATGAAATTTTACAGGAAGGTTGCCTAGAATGCATAGAATTGATTTTTGGTCGTGAAATTTTCAAAATGGCGGCCATTGCCATGGAAACGGAAAAAGGCGGAAAAATTCATAGTGCTCAGAATTTGATGAAATTTTACAGGAAGGTTGCCTAGCATGCATAGAATTGATTTTTGGTCTTGAAATTTTTAAAATGGTGACTGTTGCCATGGAAACAGAAAAAAGGGGGGAAATTTGAAATACTTCAATTTGAATGAAATCTTACGGGAAGGTTGTCTGAAATGTGAAGAAATGATTTTAAGCCTCAAAATTTTTAAGATGACTACAATTGCCATGGAAAAAGAACAGGAAAATTCAAAGTGCTTCATTTGGATGAATTTTTACGTGATAGTTAATCTGACGTGTAGAAATTAATGTTTAGTCCTAGAAATCTCATAAATGCTGCTGTTGCCATGGAAACTGTGGAAAACATTAACAGTGTTCGTTTGGGGGACATCTGTAACGCTCTGCGTTACAATAAGCAATATTTATATTTGATTTTAATTGTATCATCAAAGGTTTTAATGTTATCCACTTTCTAAACATTTGGCTAAATCTTTCATGACAATTGGTGCATTTACTGCTCATGCATATTGATAATGATAATCTTGAACAGAGAAATATAAATTCCGCAAATGAAGAAATGTAAATCTGAGAAAAAAATGGGTTTTGATTAAGAAGTCATTAGGCATGTTCAACCCTTTAATCCCATTACAATTATAATTCAGAAAATAGGTAACAAATTTGACTTCATAACTGAATTTCAACCAATGAAGAGCATAGACATTAAGGGTTATATATGATATTATACCCCCACTCGTGAATGGATGGTATATTGGAATACCCTTGTCTGTCCGTCAGTCCGTCTGTCCTTCCTTCCTTCCATCCGAAGTTTATCGCATTTTTCTCAGCTACTGCTGGGCCAATTTATTTCAAATTTGTTAATTGACTTTAAATAAAGGGGGAATGTGTCTTCTGCCATTTTGGTTGCATTATGATATCAACTTCCTGTTTTGCTGGACTTAGCCTTTTCCCTTTATGGAACATAGTGAAAATTTTCGTCGCACTTTTCTCAGCTACTGCTGGGCCAATTTATTTCAAATTTGGTATTTGGCTTAATATATATGGGGAATGCGTCATCTCCCATTTTGGTCGCCTTATGATATCAACTTCCTGTTTGGCGGGACTTCATCATTTTTCCCTTTATTGAACATAGTGAAAATTTTTGACGCACTTTTCTCAGCTACTGCTGGGCCGATTTATTATTAACCGGGTTTTACCGTTGGGAAATTCGGCTATTGAAATGCTGATGTACGGCGGTCAGGCGGCTGCCAGATCTTGTAAGCCCCACTCCTCTGTAACCGTTCAACAGAATTTCATGAAACTTTGTATGTAGCAAGGACATCATACCTAGATGTGCATATTGTCGGGGATCTTTCATTGTACAATTTTTCCAGGAGTTATGCCCCTTTGAACTTAGAGTGTTTTGACTATATGCTTGTAAGTGCAACCCCTTTGTAACCGTTCAACAGAATTACATGAAACTTTGTATGTAGCAAGGACATCATATGTAGATGTGCATATTGTCGGGGATTTTTCATCATACAATTTTTCCAAGAGTTATGCCCCTTTGAACATAGAAATTTATATGTATTTTTACCATATGCTTGTAAGCGCAAGTCCTCTATAAATGTTAATTAGAATTTCATGAAACTTTGTATGTAGATGTGCATATTGTCAGGGATTTTTCATCATACAATTTTTCCAGGAGTTATGCCCCTTTGAACTTGGAAATTTATAGGTGTTTTGACCAAATGCTTGTAAGCGCAACTCCTCTGTAACCGTTAAACGGAATTTTATGAAATTTTGTTTGTAGCAAGGACATCATATGTAGATATGCATATTGTTGGGGATTTTTCATTGTACAATTTTTCAAGGAGTTATGCCCCTTTGAACTTAAGAATTTATAGGTATTTTGACTATATGCTTGTAAGCGCAACTCCTCTATTACCGTTCAACAGAATTTCATGAAACTTTGTATGTGGCAAGGACATCATATGTAGATGTGCATATTTTTGGGGATTTTTCATTGTACAATTTTTCCAGGAGTTATGCACCTTTGAACTTAGAAATTTATAGGTATTTTGACCATATGCTTGTAAGTGCAAGTCCTCTGTTACTGTTTAACAGAATTTCATGAAACTGTATGTAGCAAGGACATCATATGTTGATGTGCATATTGTTGGGGATTTCCATCGTACAATTTTTTAAGGAGTTATGCCCCTTTGAACTTAGAAATCTATAGGTGTTTTTACCATATGCCTTTTGTTTGACTTTTGAGTAAAGTAACTTTTCAGTGATTTTTAAGAGTAATGGCATACACTGCACAAAATGAGAGGAGGTATATGTTAAACAGCTTTTCACACAAGTACTTATTTCTGCATTCAAATAGTGAAGGAAAACCCGGTTTGATGTCGTATAAACATCCATTTCTTGTTTCAAATTTGGAATTTTACTTTATATATAGAGGGAATGCGTTGTCTTCCATTTTGGTCGCCTAATGGTATCAACTTCCTGTTTGGCGGGACTTTGACATTTTCCCCTTTATTGAACATAGTGAAAATTTTCGGCGCACTTTTCTCAGCTACTGCTGGACCGATTTGGTATTTGAATGTGTCGTCTTCCATTTTGGTCGCATTATGATATCAACTTCCTGTTTTGTGGAACTAAGCCATTTTTCCCTTTATTGAACACAGTGAAAATTTTCGTCGCACTTTTCTCAGCTACTGCTGGGCTGATTTATTTCAAATTTGGTATTTGACTTTATATATAGGGGAAATGCATCATATTCCATTTTGGTCTCCTTATGATATTAACTTCCTGTTTAGTGGGACTAATGTGTAAAATAATACGAGTGGGGGTATACCTAGCACGACAACGCATGCAACCTCATGTTGTCTTACCATTCGGAAGGTTTTAATGCCAAGAATTAGAGAAATTGTGATATACAATGTTATACAAGGGCACATACATAAAAAACAATCTGTCTACAATTTCTGTAAGAGCTAGCTTAAAACTTATACCCCCCGCAAACAAAGTTTGGGGGGTATATGGGAATCACCCTGTCAGTCTGTCCATCCATCCGTCCGTCTCTCCATCCGTCTGTCCATCCGTCCATCTGTCTGTCTGTCTGTCCGTCCATGTACCTTGTCAACACATTTTTGTCTCCCTGCGACAAAAGTTGCGGAAAGCGAGACATAGGTGTGCAAATTATGACGACGGCGATGGCTTTAACTTTTACTAAATACAGGATATTTTGAAAACCCTTTGATTTAGGAACATCATATGTGGTCCATTGGTAGTACTAATCAAGTTCTACCTGACGGACATAACGTCATGTGACCTTGACCTCAATTTCACGGTCTAGTGGCCACGTTAAGTTTTCCTGCTTAAGTCCATTTCTCAATAACTAGAAGTGGTAGGTTAATAATATTTGGTATGTAGGTTGGTCTTGGGTAGTACATGTCAATCTGGCAGGTGACTTTTGTCCTTGACCTCAATTTCACAGTCTAGTGGCCACGTTAAGTTTTTCTGCTTAAGTCCATTTCTCAATAACTAGAAGTGGTAGGTTGATAATACATTTGTATTTGGTATGTAGTTTGGTCTTGGGTAGTACATGTTAGTCTGGCAGGTGACTTTTGTCCTTGATCTCAATTTCACGGTCTAGTGGCCACATTATGTTTTTCAGCTTAAGTCCATTTCTCAATAACTAGAAGTGGTAGGTTGATAATATTTGGTATGTAGATTGGTCTTGGGTAGTACATGTCAGTCTGGCAGGTGACTTTTGTCCTTGACCTCAATTTCACGGTCTAGTGCCATAATATTTGGTATGTAGGTTGGTCTTGGGTAGTACATGTCAGTCTGGCAGGTGACTTTTGTCCTTGACCTCAATTTCACAGTCTAGTGAGCATGTTCACTTTTCTGATTAGTTCACTTAGATTTCACATCAATTTAGAGGCCAGCAGGGACGGGCGAGACATCTTTTAGGGTCTTCACTTGTCTCCTAAACGGCTGCTTGGATTTTGATGAAATGTTACACAGATGTAGTACACCATCAGAAGAAGTGCATTAAGTGATGTGGTTGCTGCCCAAATTTTGAAGGGGAGATAATTCATCTTTGAATATTTTCTGGAAAAAGGGGGTGGACGAACCCTGTCAACGCCTGTTCTCCTAAACTTCTGCTTGGATTTCGATGAAATGTTACACAGTTGTAGTAAACCATCTGAAGATGTGCATGAAGGTATATGGTTGGTTCCCGAAATTTTGAGGGGGAGATAATTCGTCTTTGAATATTTTCTGGAAAAAGGGGGGTGGACGAACCTTGTCAGTGCATGTTCTCTAAAGCAGCTGCTTGGATTTTGATCAAATGTTATACAGTTTTAGTACACCACCTGAAGATGTGCATGAAATAATATGATTGCTGTCTGAAATTCTGAAGGGGAGATAATTCATTTTTAATATTTTCAGAAAGAAGGGGGAGGTATATCATTTTGTATTGTGTCCACATTTGTACTGTGTCCACAACTGTATTGGGTCTACACACACTTAAATTTACACTTGCCATATTGATTCAGGGTTCAATTAGCGGGGCGTATACCTGGCTGCCATTGAGCGAAAGCTCTACTTAGAAACTAATATGCTCTGATATATAAGATTTATATAATCTATTTCTATTGATTGTTTGTGATCAGCACACATAAAATTGTTAAAATGAATCCTTCATAAAAAAAAACATTTTTCTTTCTTTATCCATTGATCTGTATAGCAAGTTATAAAGACTTCACTCAAATATAGAATTAAAGGTTCAACAAATACAAGAAACAATGTTTCCTGGGACTCATCCATGTAAGACTTTACATGTAAAATCTGGTGAATTGGGAACTGAAACTCACAATAATGTCCCTGGTACAAATTTTTAAGATTTTTTCCCATACATCTTTATGTGTTTCATAATGGTGCTCATAGCTTAAAGGGTTATACTTGAACAGGCAAAAAATAAATGAGTCAGACAGAGTAAAACCTCATATAGACAAAATGGTATTGTTTTCTAATCATGTAACACAGAGAATTCAATTCAGATCATGGATGTTCATAAGAATGCTAAACTTAATGCCTGAGATTTGTAACAGTTATATTTTATCATTGTAATGTTGCTGAAAATATCCTCAGGTCTCACTCTATATTGCTACGCATTTCAGTGCAAATAGTAAAAATTAAAACATTTTCTAACCAATCTTCTTTCAATAACTCAGAACGATTTTTTTTCAGTGAGAGGACCATGGATTTGACATTAATTCTACAAAATAACCAGAGTTCTGGTGTTGTTTGGGTTGGTATATCTGGCAGACAGTTAGGAAAATTACCTCAAAATGAAAGTATGGATCTAAAATTAAATGTGATAGCAACCATTCCAGGTTTACAGGTACTTAGACACATTTTTGTGATATTTTGTAATTTCAATTCTAATTGATATTTTGTATTATTAGTTCCAATTTATTTTATTCTTCAAATGAATACAAAATGACCAGATACAATATAATTGTATACTTACATAACAGAGTAGGGTAGGGAGATGTAGCCTATCACAAACTGACCTGCCAGTCCTCTCACCGGTCACGATGTATCTTTTTTCAAGTGCAAGTTATAAATGGATGAACTTTTGTATACTTATGGATTTAGAATAGTACCTGAGGTTGGTATAAATGTAGGCAATCAGCAATTTTTGAAATGCTCCCATCAATATGAGCATACATAATAATCCTACCGTAAACAGCAGTAATCCATTAAGTGGTTTCAGAGGAGTAGCACAAACAAAATATGTTTATGTAGTTGTAGTTGAAATAAACAGTCAAAGTCCTATAACTTCTAAAAAAAATTGTTCGATCAATATGGTGGTGACATATACACATCTGCAGACCATAAGCAACAATCCTTCAAAATATGAAAGCAATCTCTCAAGAGGTTTCAGAGGAGTTGCACTTATGCAATGTTAATTATGAATTATTAGTATGTGACGGGGCTCACTTTATTTCAAACTTATATAATACATAATAATCTAGTATGTGAGGCTGTGGGTATGTGAGTCTGCTCAGTACTGTTCTTTGATTTATTCATGATTTGATTTTTCAAAGTGAAGACTCCAAGCAAACAAAGTTTATAAAGAGTCGATGGCTATATAGGAATCACCTTGTCTGCACATTTCCTTGAATTATTTGAATTAAACTTATTTTATTGCTCAAAAGCAAAGGGATCCGGCACAAGTTATTACAACATTATTATAAGCACATTTCCTTATAAATGGCTCAGTGGATTGTCACACAGTTGTTATTTACAGCCTGAAGATGTGCATGAAGTAATGTGATTTCTGTTCAATCAGGAAATAATTCAAGTTTAGATCTTGAAGAAAATAGGAGTTTAGGTTGTATCTCTCTTTTGGCTTTACTACAATGCATTATGCATTATATGTTGGTTCTTGAAATATATTTTTTCATTGTGTATCATACATTTTCTGGTTTTTTTTCAGACAATATCAGGATTAAGATTAACAGATAATTTCCTGAAAAGAACTTATGAACATGATGAACTTGCACAAGTTTTTATTTATAATGATTCTAATGTATGAAGTTAAAGGGCTTGTTATAAAATATAGGAACAAGATTTTAAGGATCATTCCTTGTCTGTAGGTTGTCAGCAAAATTTATATAATAATAATGTTGTGATATTATTTCTGTTTCCAAATGCTAGAATTTCAATTTGTAGTTGGCTATTACAAAAAAATCACAACAAACAGTACTTGTCAGGTAAACAAGTATTTTCATAGTCAAATGCTTTATATGAATATCATGTGGAGAATATCAAATCACCTGTGATTCTTGGCTATGTTTTTCTTATTGATAATTTGTTTCACCATAAGAGATGTTTGTGGAAATCCTGCGGATCATTAGGCCTAAAGGGCTTTGTGAATATTACCATTACTTAGCATAATTTGTTAATGTTTTTGCTGGAATTTTGTACTTTTGATGCTGGTGGGCTTGTAAGACTAAATTTTAGTCAAAATCACCCTTTGGTGGTTACTATTATGGATTGTACTTAAAAACTAAGTGCATGTCATTCAAGTTGACAGTCCTTATAGGACTCTTAAAGTTAACATTATGTTAACTGTGTATATATTGTTAATCATTCAGTCTGCTGAATCTTAGTTTGATCACAATATCAAATTTATAAATCTTTTAGTTCAGTTAGAAATGCAAACTATTGTGGTGTTATTTTTGCCAAGATAGCCACCAAGACTAGACATACTTTTTCATTCAACCTGGCAGGAAGTTTTTTGTTATTCTTTCAGCTATTAATCAGATAGTAGCCAGTCCATAGGTTGTCTCAATTTTAAATTTGAATTTGCAGATCTCCTTTCTTATCTTGGAGCAATCTTACTCCAGGACATTTTTATTTCACCACCATGTTTACTCCAAATCTACTCCAAACTGGTTTAACCTTATACGGAATTGACAGTGAATAGTCTGTATTTCATTTCTTGAGTTGAAATAAGTTGGTTGGAAATATTCTTCCTTCATAAAAATGAAGATATATGACACTTTTAGTGAATGTCGACTTATAATCGATTAAAGCATGTGATGAATGAAATCCTTTTGCTCTCAATGCACAATAGAGGCATCTTACTCCATAAGAAATCAAGGTTTTAGTCATTCGTATATCTAGAAACTGTCTGGAATGGAAAAACTGGATATTGGTGTATTGGAATCAAATATATCATAATAGGATAGTCCCATTTGAAAACATTACCATTTAGGTATCTCAATAATCAAAGTAGTGACCAGGTAAAATACAGCTCAAAAATAATTGTATGACAAAAAAAGATAAACCAAAGATTCTTCTTCCAAAATTGAGATGAGCTGTTCATGGGTTCCTAGTCTCTAATTTAAATTGTTGTATTTTGCCTTCCAATATACAATTACATTTTATTACTGATGTTCATGTTCATCCTAGTATTTTTGTCGTTGGTCAGTATTTAAAGAAAAACTTCCAACTATACATGTTTTGAAGTTTGTTTTCCTTATGTTCACCATAAAAATAACATTCTGTGAAATCATTTCTTATTCATCATCCTTCATATTTGCATCTTGAATTTTAATTGGCTCATATCGTTATCATGATCGAGAGATAAATTGTTTAATAATTCTGACACTGAAATATTTGATTAAATTGGATGATTTTTTTCTGCTGTATTTCAACTACATGTATACCACCAGGGTCAATTTTTAAGACTGTAGAATGTGTTATGTTTATGTATTTTACATGATTTCATTATTTATTATGTATTTGTAACATTACCTGCAATAAATTTCTGTATATTTTGTTGAGGAATCAAACATGGTAATTTTGTGATAAAAAATAATTGTTGCTAGTTTGTCTATACAAAGAATGATAAAAGCAACAATTTTCCATGTTTATATTCTCATTGTGTTGTTAACATTTGTTCATGATTTCATTTAGACAATGTGCAATATTCCATTTTATAATTTGTATATGTGAGAATAAAACTAATAAATTTATACAAATAGTTGTGTTTACAACTACATACCTCCTGTTTTACAATATGGTCTACTGTAAACGTATCAATTTTTTGTGGTGTACTAATTTTCACTATTTGGCGTTTGCCTCTGGAACCCAAAAAATAGTACCTGTGAAACTAAGTTTTTGTGCAGCAATTGCTTTTTTAACATTGCAAATTGTGAAAATTGATACCTGCAAATATGTTGATCTTTCATAAACCTGGAAAATAAGCATCCACGAAAATTAATAAGTTCAGGAATTATGTATGGAAGGTCCTTTACAAAGATTGCTCATTTCATTCTGATCCGATAAAAAACATGGCCACCAGTGCAGAACTTAGGTTTAAAATAGGACCCTATGGGAAAATTCACATTTTCATTTACTCTTATGATACTGCTAAAGCGATTTCAACCAATCTTTACAGGAATGATGTACTAAAGGTCCTTTATAAAGTTTGCTCATTTTATCCGGATTCGACAAAAAACATGGCCGCCAGCACAGAACTTGGGTTTAACATTTGCCCTGTGGGAAATTCACATTTTCATCTTCTTCTCTGAACCTCTGAAGCAAATTAAACCAAACTTTACAGGAATGATGTATGGAAGGTCCTTTATAAAGATTGCTCATTTCATTCAGATCCAATAAAAAACATGGCCGCCAGCGCAGAACTTGGGTTTAACATAGGACCCTATGGGAAAAACATAATTTTTATACGCCCGTCTTTGACGGGACGTATTATGGTATACCGGTGTCCGTCCGTCCGTCCGTTTGTCCGTCCGTCCACACGTCGTACTCTAACTAGAGAACGCTTTGAACATTTTTCTTGAAACTTTGCAGGATTGTTGGATATGACGGAAGAAAGCTCCCTATCGTTTTATTTTGTCGACAGATTTTTCTTTCCAGAGTTATGGGACTTTGATTATTTCAAAAAAGCTTGAAATTGCAGTTTTCGTCCACATGTCGTACTCTAACTAGAGAATGCTTTGAACATTTTTCTTGAAACTTTGCAGGATTGTTAGGTATGATGGAAGAAAGCTTCCTATTGTTTTATTTTGTCGTCGGATTTTTCGTTCCAGAGTTATGGGACTTTGATTATTTCAAAAAAGTATGAAATTGCAATTTCTGTCTACACATTAATAATATTCTTTTATTTTAAGACATTACTACCCCTAAACCAATTTACATTTTTGACTGTTAAACATAAGATGAAATAATTGATACATTTCAGAAGTCCCTTGTTATGTTTGTTCATATGGAGTTTTTAATTTCAAGAATCATTTAATCAGTTTGCTTTAAAGTGGGGACGGGCGTATCATGCGCTCTTGCCGCAGCTGTTTATTAACATCTGCTCTGAAACTATTGAAGTAAATTCAAGCAAACTTGACAGAAATGATGTATGGAAGGTCCTTTACAAAGTTTTCTCAATTGTTTGTCCATGAAGAAAATAGCTCCCAGCATGGAAATTTAAGAATGGTACCCATATATTAAAACATTTTTAGCTCACCTGGCCAAAGATCTTCTCTGAAACTACTGAGCCAATATTAACCAAATTTGGCCTGAATCATCACCAGGGTATGCACTATAAAGTTTGTGATTTTTTATGTCTGTAGACCAAACAACATGGCAGCTGTTACTAAAAATAGAACAGGGGTAAATTTTCTGTTTTTTGCAAATAACTCAAAAACCGTTACAGATATCAAAAATCTGACATAAAAAAAATGATCTGCATGATGAGATCTACCCACCCTGCAATTTTGGAGAATATCTTGGAATATACTTGGAGTTATGGCCCCTTTCTGCAAAATTTCCGTTTTTTTGGTTACTATTTGAAGAAAATCTGACGACCCACATAGGAGTTATAGCCCTTTTTTGTTGAATTTTCATGATTTTTATACGTTTTTACTTTTATATCAAAAACTATTTATGATAGAGGTTAAGTTTAAATTGTAAAAGTGTTAAGCTTATCGAGGACTACAATTTCTACACATGTCCAGCAGGTTCGCATCTCATCCAAGATGACCGCCAGCAGGGAACATAGTTTAACATAGGGACCCTATGGGAAAGGCATTCAAAGATCTTTTTCTCTGAAACTACTGAGCCAATTGTAACCAAACTTGGTCACAATAGTCCAATGGTGATCCACTTTTTTATTTGTCAGGAAAAAATATGCAATAAACGGGAATATTCTATTGAGAGGAGTTTTCAATCTTGCTGTAAAAACATGTCAGTTAACTTGAAAAGTGTAAAATGATGAGTTAATCATTAAACAAACACAGAGATTACAGTCTGTTTTTACAAAATTATTAATTAATTTGACATTTCATAATTAGATATCTCATTTTAATAAGTTTTTTCAGAATAATTTGCTAAAAAATATATACTTTTAATGTTAAATTTCACAAAACATGTCTTGATTTGAAAATGAAACTATTCAATTAACAGGAATTTCTTAACTATTCAATATGCAATTAAAAGAATTAAATAATATAGAAGCATATAGTAAATGGCTTTGTGCAGCAGAATTGTATGCAATTAAGAGAAATATGCTATTAAGAGGTATGCAATTAAATGGAGTTGACTGTACTTCATCCAAGATGGCCACCAGCGAGGAAAATAGTTTAACATAAGGACCCTATGTGAAATGCATTCAAACATCTTCTCTGAAATTACTAAGCCAATTGGAACCAAACTTGGTCACAATAGTCCATTGGTGGTCCCCTTCACAGTTTGTGATTTTTATGTTCATACCTCATCCAAGATGGCCGTTAGCGAAGAACATAGTTTAACATAAGGACCCTATGTGAAATGCATTCAAAGATCTTCTTCTCTGAAACTAATCAGCCAATAGGAATCAAACTTGGTCACAATAGTCCATTGGTTATCCACTTCAAAGTTTGTGATTTTTATGTTGGTACATCATCCAAGATGGCTGCCAGCAAGGAACATAGTTTAACATAAGGACCCTATCTGTAATGCATTCAAAGATCTTTGAAACTACTGAGCAAATTGGAACCAAACTTGGTTACAATAGTCCATTGTTGGTTCCCTTCAAAGCTTGTGACTTAAGTATGTGTGTCATCCAAGATGGCAACAATGTTTGAATATCCTCTCAGAAACTGTAAAATCTGGTGAACTGATGTATAGTATGGATAATAATGGATGGTCTCTTGGTGACAATGAATAAAACTAGTCACCAGGTGAGCGATACAGGCTCATGTGAGCCTCTAGTTTTCATTACATGCGCTTAATTAAATAATTGAAGCAAATTTAGTCAAACTAAGATTGCTTATATTGTTTGATCTGATAAAAAACAAGACTGCCAGCACAGAACATATTTTAACATAGGATCCTATGGGATAAACATCACTTTCATCACCTGCTGTAAGCATTTTGTCAGGTGAGCGATTCAGGCTCAGTATCTGAGCCTCTAGTTTGAACATCTCTATAAAGTGTCCTTCCTTTATGTAAAGTTTTATAAAATTATTTCAAGTAGTTAAAGAGGAGTTACACTTACTAAGTTATCCTTGCAGAAAGAATCAAATGAAAAGTCAACGTCTAATTAATCCCTCTATATAGTTTTGGACCATTCAGTGTTTCTGTTAATGCAAATATGTGCATAAATTACACACAGAAAAATTAATTTACGCTCAAAATTTTGCGGTTAAGGTTGTACTGACATAGAAAAAGCAAAAGGAATAAATCTTAATATCCATTATAAATCGTAATTTGTATAAAAAGTCTGTAAAGCCAAATGCATAAATAGAAAGTGAAAGAAAAAAATATTCGATCATCTCGGACTTTACCTTTAGATCTACGCTGCACAAGAATGATGCACAGACGTCGTTTAAAGTCAAAATGTCAGCGCTGATGAGTTCTGGTTTTACTAGGCCAAACAAAAATGACAACATTACCCCAGTGCTGAGTTCGCCACAGGCTCATTCTGATTCTGACGAAAATTACAACTTAAATATGACTTCTGCAGCCAAGCTGCATACTAAAAGAAAATTTAATAGCCGATGGTTAAGTTAATATGGATGGTTAACCTACGATGGGATTAACATTGAATGCAAACATTTTGTGGCCAGCAAACATGTTAACCTATTTCCTACCAACGGCTCAGTTAATTTTCAAAGATCTTAATTGTATTTAGTATTTTTATTGTCCCCCACCACAACGCGACAGAGGGACATAGAAATGGTCTGCATCCATGTGTCACGTTTTTTTTTGTGGTCGCAACTCCTCTGAAACCGCTAATCAGAATTCATTCTAATTTTACAGGATTAATAGTCACCATTAGTACTAGATCATATCTCATCGCCATTTTGATTCATCAAATTTTGTGGGAGTTATGGGACTTTGATTATTTCCACATTGTTATACAATGGCAAATCTTGTGCACGCAACTCCTCAGAAACTGCTGGTCAGAATTCATTCAAATTTATAGGATTGTTAGTCACCATTAGTACTAGATCATATCGCATGGCCATTTTGATTCATCAAATTTTGTGGGAGTTATGGGGCTTTGATTATTTCCACATTGTTATACATGGCAAATCTTGTGGACGAAACTCCCCAGAAACCACTGGTCAGAATTCATTCAAATTTTACAGTACTATTAGTACTAGATCATATCGCATCTCCATTTTGATTTGATAAATTTTACAGGAGTTATGGGACTTTATCGACTTAATGCATGCTACAGCTTAGGAACTCTTTGTGGGTGCAACTCCTTGGAAACCACTGAACGGATTATGCTGAAATTTTGTTTGAACATTTTCCACCATATGTACTTGAACATATCCTGCCACCATTTTGATTCGCAAAATTTTACATGAGTTATGTGACTTTATCGACTTTACTGCGCCGGCGGGGGATATAGCTACGCATAGCAATCTTGTTTATTCATTGGAAATCATATTAAATGTAAATGAGACATGTGATTATACTTGGATAGACACTAATGGCAGCTTTAAAATGTGTTACAAAAACTAGACTTTTGGCTTTGCATTTCTCTTTACAGATTTTGTTACTACCCTTTGATATTTCATTTGACCCTCAAAATTTAAACTAGAAGGTCATGGTGACCCTCAAAATTACAAAAGCCCAAAAACACTGCCATATTATATTCCTTTATGCACATCTCTATATATTGTCCTTCCTTTGTGTAAAGTATCATCAAAATCCTTCATGTGGTTTAAAGAAGTTGTGCCTATGAGGTAATACATGTTGAAGGTATCAATGAAAAGGCACAATTCAAATTATCTTGGCTTCCTTGATTTGGACAATAATCATTCCTTCATGCACATAGCCATAACGTGTCTTTCTATAGTGGAAAGTTTCATCAAAATCCTTCAAGTGGTTTAATAGGAGTTGTGCTTATGAGGTAATATGGACAGAAGGAATCAATGAAAAGTCAGTCAAATTATCTCCCCCTCCTGGTTTCAGACATTAATTATATTCCTTCATAGTGTCCTTCTTTTGAGTAGTTTCATCAAAATCCATCATTTAGTTTAGGATGAGTTGTGCTTATGAGCTATTCTGCAGAGAAAGAACCAATGAAAATTTATTCAAATTATCTCTCCTTCCTAGTTTAGATAATATTCACATCTCCTTATAGTGCCATTACTTTGTTTAAAGTTTCAACAAAACCCTTCAAGTTGTTTTAGAGGAGTTGCACTAAGGAGAAATGTGGCTAGACAGACAGACAGACTCATGGACAGTCAGACAGGATGATTCCTAAATCTCCCCCCTTTTTGTCCCCCGCCGCATTGGACGGAGGGACATGGTAATGGTCTGCGTCCTTGCGGCCATCCGTCCGTCCTTGTGTCCGTGTGTCACGTTTTTTGTTGGGGCAACTCCTCAAAAACCGCTGGTCAGAATTTATTCAAATTTTACAGGATTGTTAGTCACCATTAATACTAGATCATATCTCATCGCCATTTTGATTCGTCAAATTTTGTGGGAGTTATTGAACTTTGATTATTTCCACATTGTTATACAATGGCAAATCTTG
The DNA here is from genome assembly GCA_002080025.1 of Modiolus philippinarum. Taxonomy (NCBI): domain Eukaryota; kingdom Metazoa; phylum Mollusca; class Bivalvia; order Mytilida; family Modiolidae; genus Modiolus; species Modiolus philippinarum. The sequence continues at coordinate 144,911 of MJUU01011806.1, read as the reverse complement.
TGGATGCAACTCCTCAGAATCTGCTGGTCAGAATTCATTCAAATTTTACAGGATTGTTAGTCACCATTAATACTTGATCATATCGCATCCTCATTTTGATTCGTCAAATTTTGTGGGAGTTATGGGACTTTGATTATTTCCACATTGTTATACAATGGAAAATCTTGTGGACGCAACTCCTCAGAAACCGCTGGGAAGAATTCATCCAAATTTTACAGGATTGTTAGTCACCATTAGAACTAGATCATATCGCATTGCCATTTTGATTTGTCAAATTTTGTGGGAGTTATGGGACTTTGATTATTTCCGCATTGTTATACAATGGCAAATCTTGTGGACGCAACTCATCAGAATCCGCTGATCAGAATTCATTCAAATTTTACAGGATTGTTTGTCACCATTAATACTAGATCATATCGCATCACCATTTTGATTCGTCAAATTTTGTGGGAGTTATGGGACTTTGAATATTTCCGCATTGTTATACAATGGCAAATCTTGTGGACGCAACTCATCAGAATCCGCTGATCAGAATTCATTCAAATTTTACAGGATTGTTAGTCACCATT
>MJUU01011806.1:110978-133051 GCA_002080025.1 Modiolus philippinarum | reverse complement strand
GACTTTTTTTCTAAACCGTTTCAGATATGAAGCTAATATTTGCTACGTGAGTCTACCACTATGGGTTACAGATCAAGTTCGAGTTTGGTTCCGGTCCATTGATTTTGGACTGAGTGATGGGCCTTTGACTTAGAAAATTTTGGTAAAAAATAGGTTTTCCAGACTTTTTTTCTTAACCGTTTCAGATATTAAGCTGATATTTGCATTGTTAATCAACTACTATGGCTTACAGATCAAGTTTGAGTATTGGTTGGGTCGGGTCCATTGATTTTTGACGAAGTTATGGGCCTTGGGCTAGGAAAACATTTCATTAACTATTTTTGCTGGTATCACTGAATTATTCCACCGGTAGGGGACTCCTGTATTGCCTTGCAATACGATCCACACTTGTTTTTAATGAAAGGAAGTTCAACAAATTCAACCTTTAATTGATGTATATGTGGTCTTGTCTTAATCGGTAAAATACATGTAAAAAGCATTCTTCAAAAGTTCTTTCATAGCCGATTCGAAGTGATACTATAGGTATTTTGAAACATGTCCATTAAGTTAAAAGGACTGGTGAAACTGAAGAAAACTTTTAATTGGCAGGAAAAGCAACATTGATTACTTTTTTAATCAGAAAGACCCCTCATTAACATAATTAAAATTAGATCAAAGCAAATTTCTACAGTGCAAGCCGTGAGTCGATTGTTTGCCAATTAGTGTTTATACAAGAGGTGATTAACTTTGCACTTATTCAAATTGACCATGTTTTCTGAAGAACAAAAAATAAGCCAGAAAGGTTTCATTGAAAAGCCGAGAAGACCTACGTTGCAGTTCCTGGTCACACTTTAAACGAATGGTCGCTATACATTATCAATTACAATGGTCACAGTACTCTAATACTCACAAGTATTTGTAACGAGTACTCGAGTATTGAATTCGAGACATTTTGACATCCCTCATTTTTTTTTGTAGTATGTGTAATGAGTACAGTTATAATAAACTTTCAGGTAACTCCACAAGTAGATACAATGTGTTTCTCAAAAGGGGGTAGAACTGTCTCATGCTTTTCAAAGGTATATGATTGTGCAAATTTTTTACTTTGTTTTTTGTTGGGGGAGGTGTTGCCAGATTGATTTGTATCAGGGATGTTCCAGCAAATCATTTATGGGACAGAAGCAGGCTCTTGATAATTGCTACTTGGGATGGACATCTCAAATTCAAGTAAGAATTCACAAATAAATGAATGCAGCTATGGGTTGTCATGACAATTTTGAAGTGCTTTCCCCAAGTCCCATGTATGTTTTGCTTGAACATCTCCCAGTTGTTTTTAATAGAAGTTATGGGTAGTGTTCGACTTGTTGGGTTGAATGCCTCATGATTCAAGGAGGTTTAATTTTTTTTACCATGTACTGATTGTTTTATATGAGTACATAAACTAAACTCGCTCCCTCCAGTTGTTCGTTCCTATTCTGTTGCCTAATCAATTCAGTTAGTTTTATTTACAATATTTTAGAATTTGAAAACTCTGTGAATGTTTATAATGCAATTAAGTGGATAAAGTAAGAGAAGTTCCAAAAATCTGATAAAGAATTAACAAGAATTAACAAAATTCAGGGATGACATACCTCAATACAAGAGAATTCACCATAAAAATTATATTTCAAAAACCAAAACATGACATTGGAGGATTCTGACGTTCCAATTTTTGTTTAAAATGTCATTTATCTTTGTACAAAAAGCATAATTTTTGTATCCGGAAACCTAAAAATTGAACACAACTTAAGCCCTACATTACATCACATTTTTTTAACACAACTTAAACCCTACATTGCATCACATCTTATTTTTGACACTTACATTTGTTGCATCTGTGGATTACTCATCATTTGTGTGGCCTGAAATTATATAAAATTAAAGCTAAAATGTTTAATAATTTACAAAAAATGTATAATCAACACAAGCTGAAACTTTCTCATTTAAGCATTACTTACGGAACACTTGGATTCATGACATGATCATTTCTTAAGTTTACTTCTTTCGAGTGATATTTAAGTTCATATATTTTAATGTTATTAGCCACGGTATAAACAAAGGCTTAACTCATTCTGCTACTCTGCTATCTTCCTTACTTTGTCTTACAGCACTGTCTTGAAATAAGTCTACCATATAAATATTTTGCCTATTTCTGAAGTTTCCAGAGTGATAAGAAGATGAAAAACAACAATTAAAACATTAATTCATCACTTTATTTATTTCATGAAGCCTAGAATAATGTTACATAATTCTGTGGAGGTAACTATGCTTTTTATTGACCTGTAATCCAATATTCACTGACATGACATCATAGTGTATTGAACGACAAGAAAAAACAATCATGGCATTTTGCATCGGCGAATCTGCTTTTCATTGACCTGGAAATTTATCATATCTGTGAATATTGCTACAGGGGTTAGTAAAGAAGCATATCCACCTATGCAGAAGGCCATAATTGTAAATCAATTTGGATAACAACAATTTATCCTTTATAGTACCAAATGATTTAAATGCAATTCATATACAATGGGACAAATTCATTCCTGCGAAATCTTTGATGTAATATTTTGCCAATTTTAATGTATATGTACAAGTACATGTAAAATGAAATTTTAAACTGCCAAGGGGAATGCAGAGCACATTATTTCTAACTAGAGGCTCACATGAGCCTGAATCGCTCACCTGGTGACTGGTTTTATTCATTGTCACCAATAGACCACCCACTATAAATCACTTCACCAGATGTTATATTTTCATTCCTGGATGACGTACAAACTAAAAATCACAAACTTTGAAGGGGATCACACAAAAGCAATTGTAATCAAATTTGGTTCCAACTGGCTAGTAGGTCAGAGGAGAAGACATTTGAATGCATTTCCCATAGGGTCCCCATGTTAAACTATGTTCCACGCTAGTGGCCATCTTGGATTAGGTACAAATGTAAAAAATCACAAACTTTAAAGGAGACAACCAAAGGACTATTGTGACCAAGTTTGGTTCAATTTGGCTTGTAGTTTCAGAGGAGAGGATCTTTGGATGCATTTCCCATAGGGTCCCTATGTTAAACTATGTCCTGTGCTGGCGACCATATTGGATGAAGTACGAACATAAAAATCACAAACTTAAAGGGGACCATCCAAAGACTATTGTGACAAAATTTGGTCCTCATTGGCTCAGTGGTTTCAGAGGAGAAGATCTTTGAATGCATTTCCCATAGAGTCCTACGTTAAACTATCTTCCCCGCTGCAGCCATCTTGGATGAGATGCAAACATGCTGGACATATGTATAAATTGTAGTTCTGGAAAGGTCAACACTTTTGTAATTCACATTTAACCTTTATCTCAAACAGTTTTTGAAATATAAGTAAAAATGTGAAAAAATTGTGAAAATTCAAAGAAAAAGCGGCAATAACTCCTATGTGGTTGTCAGATTTTCTTCAAAATTGCAGGACATGTAGATCTTACTATGCTGACCCTTTTTGAAAACTTCACTTCTTTCTTCTACCATAATCAATATATAAGACTAAAAGTAACGAAAAACTGAAAATTTTACGGAAAGGGGGCAATAACTCCAAGACAGGATAACAGATATTCTTCATAATTGCAGGGCAGGTAGATCTCATCATGCTGATCATTTTGACCTCTGTCAGATTCTTGATATCTGTAATGGGAATTTGTAATCAAAGCATGGAATGCTGTTAAGGCAGGTTCCTGGGTATTCCAGAAGTTCTGTAATTATTACTTTTTTGCTGAAATCTTGACATTTAATTTTTTCAAGAATTAAAATCCGAAATTTTCNCAGATTCTTGATATCTGTAATGGGAATTTGTAAAAAATGGCAATTTATCCCTATGTTCTATTTTTAGTAACAGCAGCCATGTTGTTTGGTCTACGGACATAAAAATCACAAACTTGAAAGAGCATACCCTGGTGACGATTCAGGCCAAGTTTGGTTAGTATTGGCCAAGTAGTTTCAGAGGAGAAGATCTTTGAATAAAAGTTAACGGACGGACGGAGAGACGGCGGACGTCGAGTGATGACAAAGGCTCACATGGCCTTTGGCCAGGTGAACTAATAAAATGACTTCAAATACAGAACTTTTTAATCATAACACTTGCATTATTATAATACCAATATACATGTATGTTGTTTAAGACTTGCCATATCCATACCATGTGGATTACTGAGTAACTTTAAGACTTGCCATATCCATGACGTGGATTACTGAGTAACTTTAGTACTTACCATATCCATAACATGTGGATTACTGAGTAACTGATTAAAATCCATAGGTAATCCACCTGCTGGTCCCATACCAAATCCTGCCTACAAAAATATAAAATATCATAAAACAAGTGAGACCTGCTATTAATGGCAAAAATATTAAAAGGCAATTTTTAGCTTACGAGAAATGAACCTTTAATTCAGGGATCCGGAAATGCCACTTTTTTGTCAGTCATGACCGAAATTTTCAAAATTTTTGACCGAAATGAATTTAGACTTTTTGGACATTAAAAAAATGTATGTAAAAAATTGGACATTCTACAAGACAATGCATAAAGAATTTGACTTTAATCACCAAACTGCTAATTAAATTTGATGTAACATGTCAACAGGTAATCAATTATTAAATAAACATGTCATCACCTTTAATTGGATTATCAGCACGTGATTAGGACAGGTAACACCTTTTTTGATTGCCAATTACGAATTTATTTCCCTTGTAATGATGATAACAAGGGGTGGTAAATACCCAGAGGGTAAATATTGGCAAAGGAAGTGTTTGAAATAGAGGATTTTACTTCAAACGTGATATTTTTTTTTATTTCAACTTAATACAGACTGGTACTTTCGTTTCTACTTACTTCCCGATCGCACATGCGTGTTCATCAAACTAATAAGAGGATCGATAAAACCCTAACATTCATGTAAATAAAAATTAATTTAAATCCCACTGAATTCTTTAGTGCCTCGAGTAGCCTTTCCAATTTTAATGCCTTTGCATTTCACAGCCATTTCTGATTTTGTTCGAAATTACAACACATGTGTAATTTCCGGTTTACTTTCATTTTGTCATCAAGGGGAATATCAACTGCAATTTTGACATTTGAACATCTCTGCTGATAATAAACATGAATTATTACCCTAACCCAGTGATAATACAACCTCGGGCATCAGAATAAGAGACAATAATCATACGTTGCGTAGAAAACATAGCTTAAAATAAGCATCATTGAAAATAAAAAGGGGGTGGTAAAGACGATGTCAAAAATTTTATCCACATGTTCTGACTTCCAAAAAATGACCGAAATCGGTTCCAAAAATTTCCAGATCCCTGCTTTAATTCATAAGAATTAATCAAATTTTTGAGAACAGATGGTAAATAATGTAAATTAACAATTAAAATAAAAAACTTGATGTTGCAGTGCTGTAAATGTAGATAATTTTCAAAGTTTCCATACAAAAAGGGAGATAATTCATAGCAAATTGTACTAATTTAATATGGTAATTGTTATTGAATTATACAAATAAATACTCACAATTGGTCATTTACCATGTAAAGATCTGTGCAGGTTAGCTCTTCTTACCTTCGTCATCTTACCTTAGAAATGGTCATTATGGAGAAATGCACAACATTGTACATGTATTTGTATAGCACCTACCTTAGCAGCTTCTTCTTTTAATTTTTGTTCTGCTATTTCTAAATTATTCTGATATGACTGATTTGTAGGATCTAAATCTAATGCTTTCCTATAACATTCCAGGGCACTCTCATGGTCATTTAAGGCTGTGTATGCAATACTGTAATAAAATAATACCAAATTACAAACTCAAGGTCATTGAAGGCTGAATAGGCAATACATGTACTACAATTTACCAAATCATCGTAATTTACGGCTTTATATGTAATGCTACAATTTACCAAATCATGGTCATTTACGGCTTTATATGTAATACTACAATTTATCAAATCATGGACATTTATCGGTGCATTTTCATTTGCGCGAATCGGCCTTTCATTTGCACGAAAATAATCTTTCAATTGCACGAGAAAACACATTTCATCTGCGCGACTTTTTTACCTGTAATTTACCTTTAACTAACCAGTAATTTCAACCTCTTCCGTCAACCAGCAAGTACTGATAGACATTTATTCAAGGAATGTCTGAAATAAATGAATATCAATACATTTATCTTCTGTTCCCCTGCCCACTGTGGGGAGGTTGAAGCAGGGTTTGGGCAGGATTTACTATTTTGTTGGGAACAAACATTTATTCTGTCAGGAACAAACATTTATTCTGTCAGAAACAAATAATTTAGTCTGTCTCATTTTTATAAACCTGTGCACTTAAAATTAATGAAATTATTAGGAATATTTTTTTTTCAATAAACTCATACAAAACAGAATAAATTTACTTAAAATTATTTTGCTATTTTTTTAAAACTTATTTTCACTTGAAGATTACAGGTAAAAAAACTCACGCAGTTGTAAGCTACTTTGCTTGGGCAGTTGAAAAGTATTTTAATCCCCTAATTCGTGCAGATGAAATACAGCCTCATTTATGGCTTTATATGTAATACACCAAAGTAGGTTGAACTCAAGTTATTATCATATAACATAAACATAGGTAATCAAAGTTCCCCTTGTTATGGCACATTTTCATTGTAACCAAATTTTGTCTGGATGCAAACCTAAAATTGTTGAGGCAAACTCAAAATTTGCAGGTTTTGTGTCATTAAAGGGCAATAAAGGAGGAACCTAAACAGATCAGTGAAAATTGAACTTGAACTGTATTTTATGGTGAGTACCATGTTCACTTACTGGTATTTTGTGCAGGGTGAAATCAAGACATCAGGAAACCACAAAGTTTGCAGATTTTGCGTAATTAAAAGAACAATTACTGCAGAACACGAAAATATCTAACTTGACGTGAATTTTAGGGATAAAAACATTGTTAAAATATCAAATACACTTCAAAGCAAACTAAAGTCATCAAGAAAGTGTAACAAATACTGTAAAAGGGGAAATTTTGGCGAGGGGTTTATTTTCGCTAATTTGGCAATTGGCTCAAATACGCAAAAATTTCCCCTATTGTATTTGTGTGTTAAAAAGTCATAGTGGAAATCTTTGCACCCGTTAATACAAAAGGAATAAAAGGTTGTAACCAATGTTCTGACATGTTCTGAGATCACCAGGTTATTTCAATCTTGTTGATCAGATTTTAAGATGTTTAGTTTCTACGAATAAGGTTTATTTACATTAATTACATACCCCATTCTACCATAAGCCTTGCTATACTGAGGGTCAATAGCTAATGCTTTTTCAGAGTCTTCTATGGCTTTTTCATGTTTGTTCAATTTACTATATGCAGCTGCCCTATAATACAGTAATATACTTTTAGAAAAGCAGTATTAATCAATATATATATATATCAACATTATCATTTTATCCTATAAATTAAGTACAATATTCATGATGAAATACTGTATGGTTGTTATATTTCGCGGGGTATTAATTTTCACACTATTCGCGTTTTAGTCGTTTAGCACGAAAATTTATACCCGCAAATATTTTAATGTTGACATGAATATAAATGAACATGAAGACTTTAACTAAAAATCTGCGAATATAAAACCCCGCGAATAGATCCCACATTGAAAACCGCGTAAATTTCGTACCGCGAATATAAAGCCCTATACAGTAGTAAGGTAGTATGGGAGTATTTCACCACTTACAATTCAAGTTTTATGGATTAATCAGTCTGAAAGCCAATAATATTTGGAACCCTTACAATATCTAAATTTTTGTTGAAAACTAAGGAGTATCTACTAAAGGGTTATAGAATGGGATTTTTCATATTGGTCCTGTATTATGTCCAAGGACGCCGAGGCCCAATACGGCTGTCCGAGGCCCAATACGACAGTCCAAGGACATAATGCAGGACCAATGTGAAAAATAACATTCTATGACGCCTTTATTAAATTGTTATGTAAAACTGCATACTATTTATTCAATGACAACAAAATGGGCGAAGGACTTGTCAGTCAATTTTTATGTTTACTTTTCCTTTATTCTCAATTTTGTTTTCATGTATTTCTGCTATGGGGAACAGTGTCCAACAATTGTAAATTTGACTTGTGACTGCGTTTTTCATATATAACGACATGGATAAACATTGAGATGTCTGTCAGCCACGCAAATGACTCATGACGAAGTTATATTTAGCGAGTGGTGGTTACCTGAAAAAGATTTACTTTTCTGATCTTCGTGTCATTTTGTGTTGAAATCTGATTGTTGACATGTTTGAATACTATGATGATTCATATTAAAAATAATTGAACTACCAAAGTATTTTTCAGAATGTCAGCATTGTCATTGATGTCCTTGAACTTCTGCAAATTGAATGTACAAATACAGGATCAGATCCCGGAAATGAAACTGAATTTCCGTTTTAAAATAAATCGTAATAAAAAATGTACGATTGATTTACATTGTAGCAGTCTAGCAGATTATTTACATGGAATTATGTTCTGATCATGATATTGCCGCCATTTTGTTGAAGATTTAATGAACCGGAAGTCCATATTAGGCCAGCCAATACTGGCCTAGTAAACCAGTATTGGGCCAGTAAATCCATATCGAGCCAGTAAATCCATATTGGGCCTGCTTGGCCGTATTTGTCCAGTAAACCTATCTATATTTGCTCTAAACATTTTATATTGCATAGGCAATTTTGATCATATTTTACATAACTATTTAATAACTCATAAAAAAGCTCTGTCCTAAGCTGATTTTGGCTTTACATTTTGATCATATTGGCTATTTGTTCTCTATCAGTTTTTAAACATCTTTGAAATTATGGTCTTCCAAAATTTTAGATTTTATCTGCACTGAAGAGACATAAGTTGTCGAAATGCGCACATGCAGTAAGTAAATTCACATTAACTTTGGTATTTAGTTATCATTATTCAAAGGTATAAAAATGTTTCATTTTGGTCAAATCTTTGAAATATTTTGCTAGAAACACTAGTGATAGGTGCAGTAAGTATCATGTATTTAAAATTTGGAATGATATATGTATTGTAAAACATTTTGGAAAGCAAAATAAAACAAGGGAGATAATATATATGATACACGTAATGCTAACAACATCAATGTAAAATTTGAATTTGAGAAATAAGTTTTGATGTCCAAACTGTTCTTGTTCTCAGTGCAAAGATTACCAACACACAAAATAAATCAACATGTTTATGCTTCTTAAATCTCTTGCAAAAACAACCAAAAAACATTTTTGGCAACAGATTTATATATTTAGCATTCTCTAATAACACAGATCAACCCATGCCAATATCAAAATTCAAGCAGACACAAATTAATAATACAGTATACCTGTAAACAACCAGATATACCATTAAGTATAGTAATTCATATGTAGTTATTCATATTCAAGCCATACAAAAAATGGTTCGATTCTCAGGCAAATTTTCATAAAAATTATGAGGAAGGGAGTGACTTATTTGCTTTAAAATATTGCTGAAATCTCAAAAAGTAATGAGGCAGATGATTTTTGTTTTTATTTATTGATGTTTTAAAGAAAATGTTAAATGAGGTACCATTAAAAGTGATGAGGTAGGTGTCTGAGAAGCTATTCAAGCTAAATCATTTTTTAAATTAGCCTTATAGTAAGATTACATTTTTTAACATGTGTAGATTTACCCCATATCCCTTCATTTTTTTCTTTTTAATTAAATCAATAATGATTTCCATTATTGATCAATCATTTTATTTACCTGTTACAGAAAAATACTGAATTTTTACTATCTAATTTTAATGCTTGAGTATAACATTCTAATGCATCAGAAAATTTCTCTGCCTTCATAAATTCATTGCCTGTAAAATAAAAAAAAGATTAAAAGATTATTTCAATAAAGTTTGCAATTCTTAAATAAAGCATGTTAAGCTACTAAACAAATAGACTTATCTGGATTTCAGGGTATCTGAGAATATAATCCAAATATGTTGATCTAAAACTCGATACATTTTTCTGCTATCAATTATTTGAACATTGTGAATTTTTCAATACAAAAGAGAAAATGGATAAGATGTTATGTTTGTCTTAAAATATGTATTTCTAGTTTTTATATTTCTAATTTTGTTTTCTGTAACTTTAACAGAAATGTTTGTGCATTAAGGACAACTCATTCTTCTTATGAACTGAAACACTTGATCATTTTCAAGTGTATAAACTATCTACAGCTTTATGTAAATTTCATCTTTTGTCCCTTGTTATTGCTGTGGTTCAAGACTTTATCGAAGTTTGTTTGATACTGAGATCTACACTAGTAAGCCTCTATTGTAGTATATTGGTTTGGAAGTGTGATTCAGTTTAATATTTTTACATTAATTTAGAGAATAAAATGTCAGAAAGATCAATGTTATAGTTCCTAAATATTCTCACAAATAATAACAAATAGTGATTCTCTACATACAAACATTTATTATTGTGATAATTTCAGTTTGTATTTAAATTGTTACAATAAGGTAACAAATGATTCATAAAATTACTTCTAAATCATAGACATAACCTGTATATTAAACTTCTTTTAACTTTTAAAAACTTGCATGTAAATGGAAAAGATATAAGTTCTACAGAATTTTTAAAATAGATGCTATTCTAATATGAAATGCATACTGAAATTTTAACAGTTAACTCACTTTTTGCACTAGGCTGTATACATCCTTTCTAACTTTGGTAAATAAATTTCTTGTTTTACCTCTGATTTTTCATTCACTAACCCTTTGGATTGTCGAAATACAACAGTTGAAAAGACAGATTCTCTATTTACCTTTATTTTTTAATAACTCAGCTTCCTCTTTTTCTTCAGGTGTTGGTTCATGTATAGATAAAGCATCAAATTCTGCCTCTGACTACAACATCAATATTACATCTGTATATTATTTGCAAATTTGTATACGGTAAATTAATTAATCTTTTACAATATTACATTTATGAATTCCTCTTAATTTTACTGCAAGACAAGAACATATAAAGGTGTGTCATTCCAAACTAATATCGCAATGCCAGGCCTCTAAAATAACTTTTTTTTCAAACTTGTCCCTTCGGACAGTACCTCTGAAGATTTACTTGTCTGAATGAAATTATCACTTGTCCAAAATATTTGACTGAATATCCAAAAAGGGTATCAAGAAGAAAAATAAAAATCAAAGAAAAAAGTTATTTGATAGAAATGATACATGCTGACATAGGCTTATGTACCTAGGCTTATGTAGTTTAAAAAAAGAGTACATTAAACTGAAGACAAAACTAGTAGAAAACTTTTCTATTTGTACCTAGGTATTCTGAAGTAAATCATTATGCAAGTATGTACATATTTTTTGAAAATCTGGTATTTCACATTAATAGATACTAGACATTACTGAAAAATAGTTGGTATATGAAAAGACTTGACAGACTTGATTGGGGTTAACAATTATTCTTTGAAAAATACAATAGTAACAAAAAAATGCTAGAGTGGTGATTCATACATTTTTAATGGGGACCTGTCTAGCTATAGATGTTTCTTCATTCAGTCTTCCTATTACAAGATTTCATTCATAAGATCATGATATGAACTTTGCAGATACATGTACAATGGGAAACATGTTACTTTCATGATTATGGACTGATACTATTTTCTCTTGCATTGAATTTAAATAAATTGAAAGAAAATTCTTGAAATTGTGCCCGATCTTTTCAAGTAAAAAGTAAAATTCCCTTGTTCCATTGATGTCAATAATAAGTACCGTTGTGGGTGCGTTTCTTTGTTCAAATTTCATTTCGCTTAAGAATCCGTATTTTTATTTCGTTTCGTCTTACGATTGGTATTATCAAAATGGCGGACACAAGTGAAAACGTAAATGTTTACGTTGAAATCGGTCAATATTTTAGTTCTTTGTTCAATGGTTCATGATAAAAATTTTGTTTTTAGAGGAATATAAATGAATTTTCTCATTAAGCATTTGATTTGAACTCCTAGTTTGACAAAAATTTTAACTTGTCCCGACGGACAAGTGACTTCCAAATTTCACTTGCCCGACAGACGTATCCACTTGTCCCGGGCAATCGGACAAACGGTATTGTCGAGACCTGAATGCCCCTAGTGGGCAGTCGTCTGCCAAACCCCCACATTACATACATACAAACTAATGAAAGGTTATGGATTAAATGTACATGACATGATATTACTGACAATACATAACAAAGAAGATGTGTTCCATAATGCAGAAAGCTAAACAATTGAGAAATAATTCATGGCAGATACATATGGTTATTGGAAATTTAACCATGGGCTGGGCCTTTATATTCAAATTTAACTCATAGCTTTAGCCTCCATAGCTATCTGTGTCTATGACGTCACAATACACAATCTGACGTTTTCAAAAAGATGCAAGTTCAAAATTCAAATCAAAAGCAAATAAATACACATTTACGTGTCTGAATGGCATGATTTAGTTAAAAACTGTTCTTAACCTTTATTTCCTTCATAAACTAAGACGAACAAAATTAAAAACATTGTCGTTTTTCATCCCGTTTACTCATACTCCGATAACATTTGCGCATGTGCAAAATATATGGTTATCGAGTATTATACTGGTTGACGATTGACAAGAGCCATGTTAGAATTGGGCTTATTTTCCATACAAAATCCTTACTGATGTAAATGGATCTGACACAATCTCTAACAATCTATAGTATTCCAAAAGAGAACATTTTATTCTTCTTGTCTTGTCAAACAAGGACCTGTTTTCAACCACAACCCAGTGATTACTAAACAAAAATTTAATCATATTTTAGCATTAATAATGTTTAGAAAGCATTGGACTAACTGATTATACAAATTATACATATAAAATCCTTTTTGCCAGTAGTGTATGTATTAATGAACAGCAAAAAAGAAAAAAAAGCAGAATCTGTGAAATCCAAAAATGTTTACGAAACCATTTCTGTCTTCATAATGGGAACAAATTTGACAGCAGCTAATTTGAAACTTTCGTCCAACCCTTTCTTCTTCTTTATTCGAAATCATAATAAAAGCATTTTGTCATTGAGAGATAGATGTAAAATCATACTCTGACTGTTCTATAGCTAAAAGATAAAGGAGACACATTTTATAACTAACACTTACCTCAGTCATTTGTGAATTGAAAATATCTAACAAATTTCTCGGTACTGCATATTTCTTAACCATAGTAGGTTCTTGTGTATTTATACTGTATGTAGACTCCAAACATTGTATTGCAACTAAAATTCAAATCAGTAAAATTAGTAGATATGAAAATAATGAAATCTCTTATATAATTTCATATCAAAAACATAATTAAGGATCTCAACTATAACAGAAACAGGTTTTCCACCACAACATAGTACAGTCAAAATATGGTCCAATATTTTTCAAAACGCTTTATTTCTAACTTTCATGTACACTTTATTTATTATTTTTAACTTACACTTTATTTATTGTATTTATTTACTGTAATGTTATGATTTTTTGGATTTTGATATTACTTGATTTTTAACAGCACATAGATCATATTACTCTCATTCATCTTTGACATATTGTAATGATGGTGTTATGGTCAAATATTCTTAAGAGAATAAACTTCAGTGTCCTAATTTTACAATATAGTCAAAACAACAAGCACTTTTAAAACATGAAAAAAGTTTCAGCTTAATATTTGGTATTTGTATGGACAAACAGCACATGTACAAAATGAAAATCATTTCAAATTTTGGATAATTGCATTTATACCTAATATGTCTTATTTTCCTGAAACAGTCTATTTGTCAAATTATTTATTTAGAATATATTCAAGTCTCCCAAAAGGTAGTTTTGGGAGACTTATTGTTTTTACTCAGCTGTTTTTATTTCTTCTTCGCCACTGAACTTGTCCGGAAGTTTTCTCGAAGAATATTGGTCTGATTTTTATGAAACTTCACAGGATGATGGATACCCATCCCAGGGGGTGCACTTGCGTCTTGAAAATTTCAAAATGGCTGCAGTTGCCATGGAAACGGCAAAAAGGCGGGGAAATTTAAAGTGCTCCAAATTGACCAAAACTTCACAGGAAGCATGTATACAATTGTAGAAAACATTTTCAGGCAAAAAAATTTCAAAATGGCCACTGTTGCCATGGAAACAGAAAAACAGCGGGAAAATTAAAAGTGTTCTAACTTGAACAAAACTTCACAGGAAGGATGTATACAAATAGTACATGTACAACACATTTTTAGGCCAAAAGTTTTCAAAATGGCTGCTGTTGCCATGGAAACAGAAAAAGGCGGGAAAGTTAAAAGTGCCTCAAATTGGATGAAATTTAAAAGATGGGTTGTCTAGATAATGCTGAATTCAAAAAAGCCATCTCCTGTGTCCATGGGAGGTTTGGGAGACTTTTGTGTTTGTATCCAATCACAGGAACCCTAGTTATTCATGTTCTTGAAATGTAATTCAGAAAAAAAGGAGTTTTCATCAAAACATTAATTAAGAACTTACTATCACAGCCAAACTTTTACAACAGGGTTACAGATTTCATAAGTTGTTGAATACATTTAAGAAGTTTTATAATAGATATGAACATTTGATATCTAAATATGGTGTCACTCGTAAACAGCTTATTACTAAGGGCATTTCTAATCCTCGTTTTTTTTAACGGAAATGTTGTTAAAAAATGCCAGAAATTGATTAAAAATCCAGAAAAGCTGGGACGTAACTTACATTCTTTACGTAATAGGGGATATCGACAAGATATACTGCTTGCATCCGTTAAATTAGCTTTGAGACCTAATGACCTGAAAATTTTGCACACACACTGGCCTTTCACTGATACTGCCAATGTCTACTGAAATTTATGATGATTCTTGACCAAACCCTTCGGGAAGTTTTGAGTTTGATTTTTCTTCCGTAGTGCTACAGTGTTCTACCAGCAGACTAGGCTCC
Source organism: Modiolus philippinarum (assembly GCA_002080025.1). Classification (NCBI taxonomy): domain Eukaryota; kingdom Metazoa; phylum Mollusca; class Bivalvia; order Mytilida; family Modiolidae; genus Modiolus; species Modiolus philippinarum. Next base: position 118,036 of record MJUU01011806.1, on the reverse strand, counting down.
TTGAGCTACCCGGCAGTTTAGCGGCGAGCACCCCTTGACCCATCTTTCAAAATTATGTATTGTTTTTTTCTTTCCTTTCAAGATTGTGGTCATGGAGTTAGTAGTCTACCTGTATTGGGTTTTATTCGTATGTTTATTATACTACAGTGAAACCTGTCTTGAGAGACCACCCCTTTTGCCACCAGAAAGTGGTCTTTCAAGACAGGTGGTCTTTCAAAAGAGGTTAATTTCATATGAATTTTACACTGAGAAGATGAAATGTGGTGGTCTTCCAAAAGAGGTTGGTCTCTCATAGCAGAGGTCTCTCAAGACAGGTTTCACTGTATAGGGAAACGTGACAGATAAAGGGGAGGTTTGGGTGCCCATAAACCGGTTTAACCCTACTGCTGGCTTTTGCTAGTGCCGGTACCAAGTCCGGCTGTCCCAAGTTTCTATTGTTTTCTACGTTTGTCTCTTGTCTTATTCGTGTTATTCTTGTGTAGTTTCATGACAGATTGTGGCATGTAATTATAATTTTCAGCCATTGTAGGTGTTTTCTGTTATCCATTTTTTTTTACATTTACTTCCTTGCCTATTTTTGGGGATTCATGAATGGAGATTAACTCTGAACATGTAAAGACAAAAGAATTACCAGTATATATATTACACATGTATTTTAAAGTCATCACTACAGAAGTCACGATCTTGTGGATCGCTATGGGATATCCGTTTCCCAGATGACAAGTTACAACAGATCTTCCCCCAACAATTAAAGTTTGTTTTTCCTCTTATCGGATTTGACATGTTCAACATAGCAGGTGTCTTATTAGAAGCAGGAGATGCTTACTCTACCGGTACACCTGATCTCACCCATGGTTTTTATTGGGTCCGTGTTGTTCATCTGTAGTGTGTCTTCATTTTTCTTTTTTATCCCGTACTCAAGTGGTGTCCTTGTTTCTTAGTGTTTCCAATGTTGCCATTGTCCATGGATTGTTCGTTCTTTTGACTGACGGTTCGGTTCTCACTTACTTTTAAACATGCCTACTTATGTTTCTCACATTTTTATTTAATATTGTGTACAGGTGCAGATCTATGACATTTATTTAAACACTCATTTCTAAATAACCAACCGATGATACAGAATGGGACTGTATCAACACATGTACCTCGCAATTCAATATGACAATATGTATGGCAATGCAAGGCTTGTTATCATGACTGTAACTACCATTGAGGCAGACGAGGTAGTTGCCTAGTATGATTTGGTGCTATTTTAGTTTTAACGGAAACAAACAAATGTCCAGGGTCAACACCGAAAATCAATGCAATTTTGACTACTATAACAGTTTCTCTTTTTTTTTTACTCGTGAGCCCAGTTTGGAAGGAATATGATAATGTGATCCTAAAAGTATGATCTGAGATGAACTCCACAGCAGTTGAAAATCATTCAACCATTGCAGTAAAAGAACACAGAAGCCGCATTGTTCTACATCTAGCATGATTTAAACAAGCTTATACCCATCAGGCAGTCCTGAACATAAGTTTATGTGCTCTGCTTATAGTTGAAGCCTTCAAGGTGACTTCAAGGTAAGGATTAACAGTATTGAAAGTTTTCCCATCCATGTGTATACTTATTTATTTTGTTTTGTGCACAAATACATTTTAATTTTTCATAATAGCAAGGTTACTGTCAATATTATAATTTAGGATCCGAAATTGTCATTTTGCTATAGCTTCCACAATTTCATAACAGTACCAGTAAGATTCTCAATTCTTATGCTGCATACAAAAACAGACTGCATGACTTTTGAAAGTATTTAAAATACTGCTCTTATTCAATAAGGTATTTTGGGGATAAAGGACATTCTTTACCTTGTTGGTACTAAAAAATGCAATAAGGTGGTGGGTTATCGCTGAATGGAATTTTAAATTCAAAGTTGGGAGTAACCAAACCCATCTGTTAAACATGATTCTTAATAATCTCCTGTTTTTAGATATTTTAGCTTTAAAACATTCGACAGCATGACAAACAGGTACATATAAGGAAATTGGAGTGCTATTGACATGTATTTTCGGGAAGTGCAGACTTGACACCAATTTCCAAGACTACAGTTGGGCACTGCCTAGTATGATTCTAGCCTGTAGTTATGACCCTGGTGATACATTTTGATATGAGACATAACTTTATGTTGTCATATAAATTCTCTTCAGTATGGTGTAAATAATCAACAGATTTTAAAATGAAGTTTTCTGAATCTTGGTTAATTTTTTACAATCTATATTTTTGGTTTAGAGAAAGATTATGGATTTGTCTTCACATGATTTTCTCATCATTTGAAAAACGTCTTTGATGGACAGTACTTTGACCTGTTTTATATTATATCAGAATCAAAAACAATGGCAATGAAATTTTTTACCCTTAATACAGAACATGCTTATCATTCAAAAGTTTCATTTTGCTACCTGTGGGAAATATCAGTCAAGGCCTAAAATAAAATTTTATTTGTTTTCTGGCACCTCTCTTCCCTGAAAAATTTTACTGCATTTTGAAACTAATTTATTTTTTATTTGGTGAAATGTCAGATAAATGCTCTATCATGTTTATAATTCTTGATCATTTGCTTTGTGGAAAAAAAAACCTACCTACAAACATCCAAGCTTGCAAGTCAGCAATAGCAAAAAGTAGGACCAATAAAGTGACCCTTGTAATATCTATTTTCACTTTCCTCCTACATGCCTTGAAAATTTGTCATGAAACTTGCTACAGTGTTGAAATGCATGGAGCACAGTTTAAATTATGCTCTACAGCAGACTGACCTCATTTTAATTGATAAAACTGCATCAAATTAAATCTATAAATTTTTCAATCATTGTGTCAACATGTGTATATCATTACTTTCATTCTGCTTCGAATGGAAATCACTGTATTTGATTGGCTATGACTACTTCCAATCATTTCCGTCAATATGTTTTGTCAATCACTAAAACTACACCAGCATGCGACTTCTTGACAACAACAAAAGCGGTGTAATCCACGATTTTTATTAATTAAACTTTCGTGAACACTTGCATTCTATTTAAGGAATGTAATTATAAGTATTGAATGCAATATTTTGTAGTTTTATTGTCATGTAAAAGCGTGGACTGTAGCACATTTTTCACATGAAGCACTAGCACACTTCATTCAAAATGTGCTATGGTCCACACTTTTACACTCCAACAAAACTACAAAATACTGCATTCAATTCTTAAATAAATTAATACATTTCTAGTTTTCCTTTGTCTCCTGGCTTTCTTCTTGGTAAAATTTCACTGGTACACATGTACTGTGGAACATTGAGAAGACAACAATTTTTTTTCATTTTTAAATATAGTACAAAAAAAAACTTGCTTCTCTGAAGCCTTTTAAAATGAATCAATACAGAGATTGGATAGCATGTATTTTTACTGATGTTTTGGGGTTTGTTTTTTTTTGAAAATTACAAACCTTCTAGTCCCTCTACGCCTTCATCACTTAAATTTCCAGCTGTTTTTTGATCTTCTAAAAAGCGTATTATAGAAAATACTAACTTATTCACATCAGCCATTCTAAATATATCTGTAAAAAACATGAACAACATTATATAAACTGTATATACATGTATATTTGTATGAGAAAGGTGCTACAGATGAGATTTAGACACATATTCAAGAAAATTTGGTATACATTTATGTCTTGAGTAGCTCTCGATGTTCATTTCTTCTTCATTTCAGGTAGATGTCTCCTCTGCTGACAGTAGATTGGTTAATGTTAATGAATCTTTTACCAATTGGCAGTGAAAATTAAGGCGTAGGAGCAACGAGACTTAAAGTGTAGGGGTTCCTCAATGCTAAAAAGGCAGAGGAGAACACTGAGTATACTGAAATTATTTTTATCTTGTGTTCTATTTCTTTATCATGTTATGTTTTAGGTATAATTACCAAGGCATTCATCCTCATCAGATATTCAAGCCTATAAATCTTTTCTTACCCCCAGCTTTAGCGGGTCGTATATAGTGATCACTTTTGTCCTTCCGTTTGCTTGTTTGTCCATCCGCCATATAGGGTATCTACATTTGAATTTTGTGGCGTCAGCTCCTCTTACAGATTGCCATTGTACACCAACTATTTGAAAATTTGATTTGATTTTTTATTTAATTTCTAGAATCAAATGGGGGAGTTCTTTGGTACACCATAGGGCACTAACATGTACTTTGAAGAATCAACTCCTCCTAGACCACTTGATGAGATACACTGAAACTTTCACAGAATGTTAGGTACAAACTGCCATGCATTGTGCAAAAACAAAAACTTTATTTGATTTTTTTTTATTTCTGGAATATATATATTAGTTTTGCTCACAGTTTTTCTAGTTCAATAAGGTTTTCTTTAAACAGGGCCCAGTGACCTTTTTTTGAGCCTGGCTATGACATTTGAAGTTGTAATATATACTGGATATGTGAGTGCTGGACATGTTTATTAAATTTGTATTCAATGTGAAGGACAGACATATTAAAAAACTGTCTGACCAAAGGACAAAACTTCTGTCTGGCAACTTATCAAATTTGCCTGACAGAATGTTCTGCAAGCTCTCTGAACCTGAAAATGATTTATACTTTTCTAAAATTGCATATACCTTTTTCTGATGTAATATAGGATTTGTTCTGACATGTTTCAAGTTTTTGTATGCCATGTGTGTTAAGATATTTGTTCCCCAGCAAAGTGCACAATATCTGAATATAAAAGACTCCAAGAAATTCTATAACTGGTTTATTATTTTCAAAGCTAAATATTTGCAGCTCAAGTCAAAAAAAATTCATGGTATTGTGATCAGGGTAACCAATGCACAAACTACGATTAGATTGTGCCATGTGCGATACTAATGCACAAAACAGGCAAATAGATGTAGAAATGCAACAGCTTTTAATGGTCCATTTCAAATTTTAGAGAGACTATCATGACTACATGTATGGTGCCATGGCCAGGCCAGAAGGCATTCCTGTAAACATCATAACAAAGGTGCAGGACTCCATTACAATACCCCATCTCAATCATCATCATACCATTATAATGATATTTTATATAGCAATTTTATTACCTTGGCTTGTTATCTTGTTCTAAGCATTGTGGGTGTTTAGGTTAACAAAAATTTTGCCAAAGAGTATAAATTAAATCAGGGTTGGCTGGGAGATACCAGTAGCGGTAATTCCCACTGTTAATTACCGGTAATTCCCGTCCTGGGAAATACTGCTAATTTTCAAAAAGTGGGAAATACTGGGAAATATGAAAAAATGACTTTGTCAAAACCCTTCTAACGTAAAAATACTCATAGCTTTTTGTTTAAATTTACTTTCAAATTTATATTTCCTTTTAAAATTGTCTTTGAAATACTTCTGATTCATTTTTAATTAAAAAAAAGAAGTATATTTTTCATATTATTTAAAAATCTAGTTAGTTATGAAAACATGCCTTTTGAAATCAACTTTTTTTGAAAAAATAAGCATACCCAAGCCCATCATTGACATTTATGTTGATTTAGTAATTAACACTCTCACATTTGACACAATTTTAGTTGTTAAATTAAATAACAATGATAATTACTAGTACCTTAATGAATTTATTTTTTGTTTACACAAACACTTAGACAAATCAATTGCATTAAGGGTATTACATTGTAGAATGATTACCATTGAATGCAGGTGATGTTTAATAGTGAAAGTGGGAAGATGTGTACATTTATTGTTTTACCTATATGGAAAAGTCATATGGTAGTGGAAGAAAATGAAAATGCCTTTGCATAATCTCATGTAGACATATCTGATCCATTTGCAGCACTTTTCACTACAAAGTCATATCATCTGACAGTATATTTCCCAGTATTGTACGAGAATTCCCACTATTTCCCGGGAATTCCCAGTATTTCCCACCGTCCTGGGAAATATGAGTATTTCCCGCTTTTTTGCCAACCCTAATAAATTTAATTACAAAGTTGTCATTGTCTATTCTGGTTGGATCAAACACATTTACTGAGTGTTGCAGGATTTGTATGCTTGCAACAAATCAAACATGTACATGTAAAAATTCCTAGATGTGGCCGTGATAGTTCCATGAGGATTTCATTTTCAAGAGTTTGTCCATGTTGGGTCACATAATTAAGGTGGACATCCATGATTGTCCACCTTGCTGCACAGAATTAGCTAATCAGTCCATGTCATGATCATTCACTGAATCAAAGTTCTATCAGAGCTGTCTTAAGGTGTTCGAATGTGTTGAAGTTAAATAATTCACCTCATTTTTCTGCATATGCAGAAAATAAATTAACAGAAACTTCTGTATTTTGTTATTTTTATATGTCCAATTTCAAACTTAGGCATACCACTGAACTTAAAATATGATATCATATTAGCAAGATTTGTTAGGAGTATGACAACTTCCTAAATTATGAGTATTGTTTTAGGGATATGAATTATTAACCTTTTTTTCTAGGAATATTAAAAGGAAATGTGGATTACTGATAAACTTAAACATTTTCATGCAGTTTCAACATTTTTGTTATCTAAATATTATCTGCAGAGGATATCCTAATGTTTCATAAGATTGAGGATTTCAGACAGAAATGGCCGCTCTTTATGTACGTTTTTAAAATCCATGCAATTTCCCCCTCGTGAACATGAACGATTATGCAAGATGAATTTTGTACATAGATTGACAAAGTTAACAATAATCTAAAAGCTCAGAAAAGTAAAATAAGCCAATCAGAGAAAATGAAACTACCTGCATGCATCATGTTTATTTATATCCACATGCAAATTAACGTACATCCGCATCAAGTATATATAACTTCACAAAACCCAAAAGACAACTCAGAGCTAGACAATATAAAGACCACGAAACACACAACATCACTGACAATCAAGTAAGATAAAACACAAAGGTAGTGGTCGTACCATCAGAAAAACAGATCAATACAAAAACTCTCTGTTTGTGAAAACTGCAATAGACTGGAACCACCTAGAGGATAATATTGTATGTGTTAGTTCCGCGGAAGGTTTTAGCAGCTA
>MJUU01011806.1:86086-110921 GCA_002080025.1 Modiolus philippinarum | reverse complement strand
GGGTGAATGTCCGACAACAAACCTGACATTCACCGACATTCACGGATGTCCGAGAAACTGATAAACAGAAGATTAACTCATCTACTGTTGTTAATTGTACTTGTCAATATTTATCTACTTGTGTATACGAAATAATTATCTCTAAGTGCAGCTTATTTTTTTGGAAAAGCTTGCTTTTCATATTTCAAATAGTCGGAAGATCGAGAGGATATTTTTTTAAAATATTATGCGTATGGCAGAAAATAATTTATAATTGGTATGAACATCGTGAATTATATGTGAATAATTCCAATTGCTAATGCAACGTCCAATTTCATTGGTCAACGTCATGAACAACAAAAAAGTTATTTCTCGATAAACTTTTCTTGCCCACTAATACATTACGATGTTAAATAGTGGAGTATATGGTGACGTAAAAATCAGTGACAACATTGTCCAAAGTTCAAATGATTGGAATTATAAGAAATAAAAGTAATTTTGGAGGAGTTAATGGATGTGTAAACGCGGCCTTTCACTCACAAACTCTACATAAAGTCNATAAACTCCTCCAAAATTACTTTTATTCCTATACTGTCAGAACTCAAAGTTGTTAAAACATCATATTGATTTTTTGGGTGAAATTTTACCGATAATTTTGCCGGACAAACACCGACAACGCCTGTGAATTCCGGGGTGACAAGGGTGAAAATTGTCTGACCAGAGTGATTTTTACAGCATTTTTCCTATAACTGGATGCACTCACAATAGAAAATTTGGTAGCTCTCCAGGTAGTTACAATAGGTTTCTCAATAGAAGTTTGACCCTCAAGGTAAAAAGGTCATATAGCCATTCATTGTATTTGTCCTGGATATGGGCCAGTTTACTTGGTGTCAATTTCAACAGGAAACAAGTCAAGTTCACCCAAACTTGTTTTTAAAAATTGAAATAGCCAATCAAGAATAAAGATGCATTTTTTCATACAATAAGGTAAGAAATCACAAAGTTGTACTATTACTGTTTAAATTTAATCTATATAAAGTTCATCCCTTCTCTTTTTCAATTTCAAATATTTTATTGAATATAAATGTATTCAATGAGATCGGATAACAGGCATAGCCTAAATATATCCTCTCCCTACAAGATGGAACATACAACAACAATATATACATATATATATATAAATATATAGGAGATACATTTGACACAAATATATTTTTCAGATATTTGCAAGTCTAATAACAGCGAACAAATATAAATTTTTAGAGTATAAGATGAAACATTTCTTGGAATTTATGTATCTATATATATTCTGCTGAAGTGAAATATCCAGGTAAATCCTGCAATTTGATTGGTTACCTTGACAGGGGATATGAGACCGTATCCCCGTGGTAGCAAAATCACAATTTTTAAACGCCTTTAAAAGAAAAATTATAGCACTTCTAGCAGAATATAAAAGTTAATCGGGCTTCACAGGGGATACGGGTTCATATTCCCTGTCTGTGTCCTATATCCCCTTCGCCTGACGGCTCAGGGGATATAAAACACAGACAGGGAATATGAACCCGTATCCCCTGTGAAGATTCCCGAATAACATATAATATCTTGAAGTATATTTTGGATATTTAATGGAGGAATAAAAATGGTTTGTAGCCAATCAATGATTTAATAATTGAACTATTTTTTTTAAATATAATTTTAATGATTATTTTATTTTTTATATAAATCAGGCAGAATGAATCCAAAATGGGATGAAATATAAATAAAAATAGAGAATAAACAACTAGGGAAAAAAAGATAAAGAAACAAAACAAAAAGAAATGACATTTGAAACTTGCTGTAAGGGATGATGACATCAAACACTTTGATAAATAATAATGTAACTAAATTATTCATATGTGCATGCAGCATCACTGTGTTAATTAAACCTTTTAGTAGTATCAATATAAGACAAGACTGCCATGGTAATTTCTGTATTTTCATCAGATGATATATCACTGTTATTGTTTCCAAGAAGAGTATTTAAATCCAATATATTCCCAAATTTTCTGAGTTGCAAAGAGAGTTGAACACGCTGTTGAATATATTTAGGACAGACCCAGAAGTAATGAAAATTATCCTCAATACCCATACCACACTCACATAGAGAGCTCTCAGACAAGTGAGAAAGAAATAAATGATGTTTTAGATTGCTAACCTCATTTCGAAGCTGGCAGTAAATAATATTTAGTCTTCGAGGTCCAATGGCAAAATGCTTCGGCGCTTTATTCAGATCTTGGTTGAGTTTATTTTTAAATAAAGAAATTGATGTGAGATTTTGAGTATCTACATCTAACTGATTCCATGCATCTAATGGACTTGGAAAAAAACTTTTTTTATACGATTCTGTGCGTGCGTATGGTATTTTAAAATAACGAGGGTTTCTATGTGGAAAATCATCATTATTATTAACATGAGTGAAAAAATGATCAGAAAAATAAGAAGGAAGGTCACCATGTAGGGCCTTATAAACAAGAATCAACTTTTGATTTCTGCGTCTTACTTCCAATGAGTCCCAGCCTAATTCTTTATACAATTTTGATCTGGAGGTTCCCCTCCTCGTTCCAGTTATAATGCGAGCAGCTTCATATTGAACTGACTCAATTAGATTTGATTCCTGCTGGGTACAGTTATCCCAAACAATAATACCATATTCTAAGATTGGTCTAATAAAACCTATATATAATTTTTCTAGGAACGTTCTGTCAACATTATATTTCAACATTCTCAATATATTGAGACGTGAACAGGCTTTGGTGTAGATTTCATCAATGTGATCTCTCCAAAGACCTTTAGAATTGAAGGTCAGTCCTAAATGTTTATGGGTGTTAGTCTCTTCAAGTGGTGTGTTGTCCATATATAATGTTGGACAGTCAACATTTTGTTTTCTAGTAAATAGAATAGATTTAGTCTTAGTAGAATTAAATTTAACACCCCAATTTGAGGACCAGGTACAGTACAGCCAGAGACTTACCGCGATAAATCACTGTGATAGACATATCACTCTGCTTAGTGAAATGTGTATATTTTATTTCCTGTTTAATCTTTCAAAACGCTTTCTTTTGCATTTAAAGTGATGCAGTTTACCACTTGATATGCAAAAGAAATTATTTGGATAGATCAATCAGGAAAAAAGATATATTCATTAAAAAAATTAGAGTGATAAGTCTATCACAGTGATTTATCATGGTAAGTCTCTGGCTGTACTGTATGTAATTCATTCAAGTCATCATTCAAAGACTCAGCGGCTGAATTATGGTCGTCAACAACACAGTAGAGCGATGCATCATCAGCAAAAAGTTTAATATTATTAGAGACAACATCTACTATGTCGTTGACGAACAAAATAAACAAATATGGACCAAGTATAGATTCCTGTGGAACTCCAGCATTGATGGTTTTCCAGGGAGAAGAACTTCCATCCATGCAGACTCGTTGTCTCGATCAGAGAGATAACTTCTGAACCAGTTTAATAAATTTCCATTTATTCCATATTTTTGCAGCTTATATAATAATCCCCTGTGCCATACCCTGTCAAAGGCCTTGGAGACATCACAAAAAATGAACCTTACATCTTTGCCTGCATCTAAATTTTTCAAAATGACGTCATAAATAACTAATAATTGTTTGACTGTTGAGTCTTTATGACGAAACCCAGATTGGTTATCAGTCAGAATCTGGTTTTGGAGAAGGTAAATGTGAAGATGTCTAAAAATTATTTTTTCCAACATTTTACCAAAGCAACTAGTTACAGATATTGGTCTATAATTTGAAACATTTTCACTTCCACCCTTTCCTTTATAAACAGCAGTAACATTGGCTAACTTCCAGTCGCTGGGGGAAAACTCCGCATTGTAAACTTTTATTAAACAATATAGTAATGGGCTTCACCAGCGACAGGTTTGTTCCAATACATAATAATAGTTCAAATGTACTTTATCTCTGTGGGTGAAATCAACATCAGGTAAATTGGCACATACCCAACTACATGTATGAATGGGCATTTGGTGACCTTTCTACCTTGAAGGCCAAACTGCTATTGAAAAACCTATTTAATTACCTGGAGAGCTACCAAAAATCCTATTGAAACTGCATTCAGTAAAAGGAAAATTGCTGTAACTGAATGCCTCTGTTTGTACTGTACATGTGACAAAAACACACACAATACATAGAAAACTTCAAGTTTACCAAGGACAGTTTATCCAATTCAAGCTAAACCAATAGCTAGGGTGTTCAGTACGAACACCAAAAACGAGGACTTTGTGTTCACCCATGTTAGCTACAGTAAAGTACAAATGTATGCTGTAATTTGTGCGTGTGTATATAAGATAGTGCATTGACTAATTCACATTAAAGAAAATTCATTGCTAATGTAAAGTCCACTTTTTTGCTATAACAAACCCCTTTGACATATGGAATACATGAATAAATATGACATTTATTTAGTCATTTGAACATGATGTGAGAAAAATCAGAGGTATGTCGGTCCGTAACGGGGCATAAAAAGACCATAAATATAGTCAAAAATGACAGGAATGCTAAAACGAATATATTCTCCATCCCAATCTCTGTCGGTTCACCAATTAATTCAAATAAATACCCGTTTTCTATTCAATAAAAAGCTCGTCATCATTTACCTGTCCAACGTCGCCGGAAGCAAGTTCAAATGCCGGAAATCGAAAATATCAAATATCACGACATGTACTGTAACTTTTTCAGAAATTCTATGAATGATATATATGTCCAAATGACTACCTATGACATGAACTGAACACTACTTCTTTATTTTAAGTCAGAATAAAATTCAATGTTTAACGACATGCTGACTGGTTCCTTTTGAATCCATGAGAACTCGGCCCATTCCAAACTCGGCCTATTGCAAACTCGGCCTATTACAAACTCGGCCTACACAGACTCGGCCTATTGCAAACTCGGCCTACAAATTTTTTTAGATTCTAGTCGTGGGTGAGTCTCTGACAACTTTAACATTTGTAACGAAAATCTGTCCAAAGACGATTACTTACCCATTTGTTCGAATTTCTGACTTTTTTAAAGATCAATCAACCAATTCCCACCATGTACTATTCAGAAAAAAATGTTAGAAACTAATTCATCTTACTTTAAGCGGAAAAATAACGATTCTAAAAAAACATAAATTACCGTCACATATAGAATTCTTCACGTGACGATAATGTCCCAATCTGACAAAATTTTTGCATTTTTTGCCCCTTACTATTTGTCTGTGTCAATTACAGTGATTCATATATGTAGAGTAAGTTCAAAAGTAACATGCACACAAATTGTTTTCCTGTTCTCTGTCTTAGTTTGTTTTATATCTGATCTCAAACATCTGTCCCACACATTTTTTGTCATTACCGTCACGGAACATTTCAAGAACTAAACATGATATTGTAAAACTTGTATAATTATGGCATACGGCTTTAACATACGTATCCTAAGTGGTTTGGCAATTATTAATTTTACTATTATAACGGATTTTTAATTATTTGAGAAAAACATGGGTTACTTTGGAAAAGTACCCTTTTTACGTGTCTTTACCGTACATACAATATTTTTCTTGTAGTACAGTCGATGTGCATCACAATTACATCAGCAGATAAAGCTCAAGTACCATAGAAACAACCACTTGCCTGACTAAGATTCCCTCCAGAGATAAATTCAAAATCTCTGACGGTTCACGAATTTGTCTCCACCGTCACTGTCTTTTCCGTCACGTTCCGTTACGACACAAGCGTTACGGTGGAGACAAAATTCTAGTTTTTTGGCTGTATCAGTCAAACGAAATGCATTTTCAACCCGTTTTTGAGAAATTGCACACAAGTGTTTTATTTCCTGTAACAGACGTTTAATCTTTTTTCGTCAATTTCTCTCTAATAACCAGAAAACTTCGAAATTACATCAAGGTCCATACTTGTGTGTGGATAAGTTATCTATGTTTTGTCATTTTGTTATTTTTGATAATTGAAAGAAATAGATCAAAGCAAAGCAAATAAAAACAGAATCCATGCTGATAAAAACTGTGTTTCTTATTTGACAGAATATTCTTCAAACAGAGAATTCCTTAGACCAAAAACGTCATCACCGTCACGAGTTTTTCTTTACCGTCACATAGCTTTCTTATACCGTCACGAATGTCGCACTTCAAATTTTATTCCTTGATCAAAATAAACTACAGTTTAGTCTCTATTCCGTTTTTCGCATCATTTTATCAGTAGAGCAACCACAGCTTTTTGGTAAAATGTGCTCTTAAAAGTGTGGACAGTATTCAGTGTACCGCATTGTAGTAACTTTTTACACTGATTGTTTGTATTTCTGAATACTTTTACAGTTTTTACTTCAATTGAGTCGTTATTCTCTATTGATAGAATATTTGTTTACAAATAAGTTATGTGGAGAAATGTGTAAAAATGGTGTCTGAACACTGTGACGGTAAAGACACATTTCCATGTACGATCCGTGATATGTCCATCTAAAATCAAGAAAAAATAAAAATTGCAAGTGAGAATAGCGTGCCGACCATTTTGTCACGTTTCTACAAAGCATGCTTTACACAAAACAAAAAGAAAAAATGAAAAAAGATATAATACAAATTTCAATATTTTTTCACTCAAATTACCACAGTTTGTTAAAGTTATCAGAGAATAATCCTCATAATATGAAGATATTAAGAGAATAGAATTTTTTTTCAAATCTGATCATCAGAACAACCTACCGGTATATATTCATCAAGATGTTAACCGGCGACAAAACAGTTAATTTAGTTCCTGAAAGCATTGGATTTTTCATGTTGCATTGAAGATATTCTCATACATTTTTATTTTTTCTTCTTGGTTTTGTCTCGAGCTCAATAAGTGACAAAACTTTAAATTTAGAGCTAATGTTTACATATTGTTACATAATATGCCGACTGTTTTCCTGATATATGCAGCACATTTATTATAGAGATAGCAGCGAGAAACCTAGTGGTATTTCAAGTTTTCCTAAAAGCCTATTTTAATTAATTGTATGTTTGATTTTTTTGCTTCACGTTTTTATTAAATTTTATTCAAAATTTATAATTAAAAATTCTTATTTTCAAAGTATTTTTTTAGTGAAGTGTTGTACAAACAAATGTAAGAAGCTTTCTAATCAGTAAAGTTTGAATCACTTATAATCAGGGAGGTAATTGTTTTATTACAAGGTCTTACACCAGCCAATTAGGGTTTTCACGTTTGTTTATTAATTTTACAATTAACATCTGTCAACTGATAACTTGTGGTTAAAACTTTTATTGGTGTGTTCATACTGGGACTAATATAACATTTATAATTTATGCAGGAAAGATTTTTTTACAGTGCTGATAAATTTTGACTGATGTGGCCACGCTCGTGCAATTTTAAGATACAAAGTTTAGAGTTAAACACTATAAACTTTTCCCTGTGTATAATTTACAACTAAATTTAAAGAAAAATATATAATGATTCGCATCGAAGTTTCATCTTTTCAGTTATATAAATTTTGTAGTATTTAATATCTTGGGGAAAATGGAAACTGTACTAAAAAAAGTCATGAAGTCTAAAATTTTGAGGTATATTTCTAAAAGAGCCAAAATTATCAAAGTTTTAGAGCAAAATATGTGTACTTTGGAATAAATCTATTTTACAAAACTTATACTATGATTTACAGCAATCTTTTTTTATCTATAAATGATGTATTTTGTATTAAAATTGGTAGAAAATGTAGCTGTAAAGTGTACTAAATATGTCCTATGTTTTAACAGATAAATGCTAGAAAATACGACGATTTACAGGTATCTGCCGCGGCACCGAAATTGCAAGAAATTTGAACGTTTCAAATCCCTAGGTTCATATTCTCCATCTTTTGAATGTTTTGTATACAGGTAAGAAACACTTTTTGGGAGAATAGTGAATAATGAGTAAATCTAGTAAACATCTATCCTTCAAATTTTACCTGCATTACTGTATAATAATATTAAAAGCTTATTTGTTTTTTTCTTTTTTTTTTGTTTAAACCCTGCATTCATTGTGGTTTAGTTTCTCATGTGTATTTCCTCAATATAGCTTTTAATTTGTTATTTCTTTAATTCATAGTTGAAAAATTGAATGCTGGATGGACAAAGGAATATACGAGGAAAAATTTTTATTGGTGTTGTTTAATTTTATTTTCTGTGTACAATTTGATTAAGTCTCTGTCAACGAGATCATAATATTATAATTAGCATAAGTATACATCCAGCAAGCACCCATATTATACATTATGTACTTAAGCTCTGATATTGAATAAACATATTTCATGTTACATACGTACGTTTCACAACCACTATGAATATCATACACAGTACATTATAACTGTAAAGCACTACTACCGAATTTCCATGTTAGTTGGAATGAAGCTTGGTCGCGTAGTCCTGGAAGTCGAGTTGACCTTGTACAAATCTGAGTTCAAGTGGTGATAGTCTACTGTTGATGTTACGGTATTTCTTTGTAAATGGACTGTTGATTGATTGATTTATTATTGGTTATGACGGTTACTTTGTAATCAAATAAGTTGTGACAATAAATGATATGTGTAGATATTTCTACAATTTGCTTGCTGGTGATATTCTTAAATAGGTTACACAATGAAATGCTGTCTGAAATATGAGCACTAGGGTCATATTGATCAACTAAAAGTAGACGAATCTGTCTCTGAAATCTGTAGTATAATGTTGGAATATTCCGAAACTACATTAAACCTACAAAAAGGTTAAACCCAATAAAAAGGGAAATAAACTTTGGTTTGATCAAGAATGCAAATTTGCAAGACAAAATTATCGGAAGCTGAAACAGAATTTAAATTCAAACCGTACAAACCAAAACAGAAATAATGTGAATCGACCCATTTTTCGATTCAACTTTATTTTTTGTCCATAAGTCTTTTGTATTTTTTCTCAGCGGTTTTCACATTATCAATTAAACAGAGTAAGAAGTTTGTAAAGCTGTCGTACATGGACAACAACGAAATAGAAATATGAAATAAAATTGAAATCTAAAAAATATATCTACAAGAAAGTGGGCCTTAAAACATATACATGATAAAGATATAATAGCTTAGCAGCTAAAAAAGTTAAATGTTTAGCTTAAATATTAAATTTATTGCTATAAAAACACCAAGCTCGCCTATTGTTTGCTACAAATGACTGGGAGAAACGTGAATCAGGAAATTAGAAAGTGAAAGAAAAGTGAACAAATCTTTTATTTACTTGATATGCAATACACAAAATGCCGTAATAAGATCTGAAAGGTAATTGCTCTTAAATTTTGCATTAGTGTTCACACTATTGCAGTTCAAATAAAATATTGTCTATTGTCATAATTATTAAACTTGAATTATCTAAATTATTATTACTATTTTTGTTCTTATTCTTATTATTTTTATTATTATAAAAACATATTTATTCTCATCAAATTATACGATATATCGACATATTTATACGTTGTAGGCCGAGTTCGTAATAGGCCGAGCCCGTAATAGGCCGAGTTTGTAAAAGGCCGAGTATGGAATGGGCCGAGTTCTCCAGTTACCTTCCTTTTCTTCCTTTATGCGTTGGCTCTTAAATATTCAACGTTTCACGAAAAACCAGTAAAATTTGGTAAACGCCATTTTTGCGTTGAAAACGATCCAACAACACAAGCAAAAATGTCTGAAAAGGGAGATAGGATAACCACTAGAGTTATTCAAGTTGCAAATATTGCCCAAAATACGACTAAAGACCAAATGAAAACACTTTTTTCATACATAGGGAGGATTGATGAGCTGCGACTTTATCCCACAATAGAGTGAGTGTGTGACAATTTCTTGGCATCTTGCACCGGGCATGGCTCATGTCATAATTTCTGCCCACGGGCACGGCTCATGTTATTATTTCTGCCCTTACAATTAAAACTCCGACCTGTCAATGCAACAAATTATGTTTCTTTACACGATATCGGACCAAATTGTATCCTCGTCTATCCGGTTTTCGACCTACTAAACATGACGATTGTGACGTCATAATTTTGGATGAAATAGCACGTTAAGGTCGAATACTTAAGTGGGTCGAAAATAGGATGTTTGACGATACTGTGACAGTTTGATATGATAACTTTTTTATTTACTAGTAAGTACTGTCAGAGTACCCTTTCTCGCCAGGTAGGCAGGTACCCAATCTCGCCATGCAACAACAACAAAAAGTATTTGACTTGTTACCTTGTCCTCGAGATCATTCGTTAGGCCGTCTGCCGCTCTGACCTGTCTCAAAATTATGTCCTGTTATCCCTGCGTCCGGTCTGAAGAAACTTTTACAGAAAGATCTAAATACTTTGTATAGAAATGATAAGTATTGAAATTGGGTACCTGGCAAGAATGGGTTCTCAGTCATTAACCCTCAGTTCACTCATTCCCGTGAGGGTTACAGCTTTGTCCCATTACCAATAATTAAGCAGCCCTGTGTGATTCACACCAGGTGGCTTTTGTATTAATTCTATTGTAAAGTAAATTTGCAATTGTGGAATGAAAAGAGGACATTTTTCCTTCTCAAAACTAAAAATATTGAAATAATCTTACCTGGTATTGAATTGAAGGTTTAATCACCTGACTCACAGAATGTGCTATAGACTTTCTCATGGTATCTTTTTTCCCTCCACTGTGATGCACCAAAAGCCAAAAATTACCCATGAAAAAGACTAAAGCATGTTCTGAGAGTCACGTGATTGAATCTTCAAACAAATTAATACAATAAATACTAAAAACCGCCAGGAATGAATCACACTGGGGCTGTTCCATTACCAGTAATTTATATATATAATGGGACCAAGTATTAGTCATAACCCTCACGGGAAGGTAGTGGACTGAGGGTTACGTTAACCTATCAGTATCTACTCATTTCACTGTCCAAATACAATAACATAACCCTTGCTCCACTGTCCCATTAAGTGTAATTGAACTGACCAGTGTGATTCACACCAATCAATTTTTTTGTGATAATTCTCTTGTTTCAGTAAATTGGCGATTGTGGAATCTAAAGAGGACCTTTTTCCTCAAAAATATTGAAGGAAAGCATATTGAAATACATATACATTGTAATGTAACCTTACCTTGAATGGAAGTTTTGTTTCAAATTTTTTTTTAATTCACCATTTGTCATCACTTTGCATACTTGTATGTCAGGAGTAAACTTTTCTTAAAAGATCTGTGATTTTTTTTTTCAGATCTCCAGATGGGGCACCTGTCACAAAGATATGTTATGTCAAGTTTGATGACTCTCAGAGTACAGGAGTGGCTTTACATCTTAACAATACTGTATTTATTGACAAAGCTCTCATCATTGTACCAGTTATGGATGGTAAGTCCTCAGAGTACAGGAGTGGCATACTGTATTTATTCACAAAGCTCTCATCATTGTGCCAGTTATGGATGGAAAGTCTATATTAATAAAAATTATGTTCTTATTATTATTATTCCAGTTTTAACATTTACCCCTTCACTTTTCTAATGACAATCCACACATGGCCTCTACATTTATCAGGTATATTAAATGATCAAAGTTAAGCTGAAATGTTTGTCCTAGATGTAAAATAATCGACCTTATTAATCTAAACATTAAAAAAAAAACAAATCAAATAGCAGCATAACAGCCTTTACAGACAAACATTGTTTAAAGCCGTAGTGTTGCAACCTGTTCTATGATCATAACAGATACATGTTTATACATGAAAAAGGTGAAAAAGATGAAAAGTTTTGAATTGAGAAATAAATCATGATGACCATATTTTATTGCATGGAAACCTCTATAAAATGTGCACTTTCTTTTTATTTCCAGTCAAAAGTCTTAAAAAGTTGTCCTCAAACTCCACTCCCAAATGATGTTCTAATTTTGATAATACAGCAATGAAAATAGAGAATACACTAAAATTTGATTTGCAATATGTGGAGCATTAAAAAGGGCATTTCATAATTAATTAGATGAAAAAAAGTAATATGAATGGCCATATTGATAGCCTTGATGTAAAAGAAACTGAAAGTTTGCATGCACCAGTATTCTTTATTGTTTTATCTGCATCAATCCATGTTACATGTATAAAGTTAATTTTGTTTTTGTTTACTAGGGAAAATTCCAGATGAGCAGACAGCTTTACAGCTTGCACCATCTGCCATGGCTGGTTTAATGCCTGGTCAACCAACTTGGCCAAGTAATGTTATAAGTCAAGTAAGTATTCTCTTAAACAGCAGCATCTATTAAAGATTTAGGGGCATATAGTTGTATTCCTTGTGGTAATATCTATCAGTTGATACTAGTTGAATAGAAGTTGTGATTTTGACCTTCTCAATAACTTACTTAAAAAAAAACAGAATATCTTTTGAATGATCAGTGCTAAGGCTTGAACTTTCATATGTGTCTTATGTGCCAAGACCTTGCAAATGATTCAAAAGGTATCTACATGATTGAAAGCTTTCCAGATCATGACCTTATCATCCCCTCGCCCAACGGAGTTGGGGAGGGGATATAGCATCTCGAGCATCCGTCCGAGTGTCCGTCCGTTTGTCACACCTCAGGTTAAAGTTTGCGTTAAGGTTCATATCTGAGAAACTACAAGTGACACATCATTCATCTTTGGTCAGTGGATGGATCTTGGAGAGTGATGCTGCTTCAGATGATAGTTGGGTCACTCTGACCTACATTTTACACTTCAATAACTCAGGTTAAAGTTTGTGTTTAGGTTCTTATCTGTGGAACTACATGTGGTACATCAATTATCTTTGGTCAGTGGATGCGTCTTGGAGGGTGATGCTGCTTCAGATGATAATTGGGTCACTCTGACCTACATTTTACGCTTCAATGACTCAGGTTAAAGTTTGCGTAAAGGTTCATATCTGAGAAACTACAAGTTGCACATTAATCATCTTTGGTCAGTGGATGCATCTTGGAGGGTGATGCTGCTTCAGATGATAATTGGGTAGCTCTGACCAACATTTTACGCTTCAGTAACTTGGGTTAAAGTTTGTGTTAAGGTTCATATTTTTGAAACTACACTTCAGATGATAATTGGGTCACCCTGACCTACATTTTACACTTCAATAACTCAGGTTAAAGTTTGTGTTAAGGTTCATATCTGAGAAACTGCATGTGGCACATTTATCATCTTTGGTCAGTGGATGCGTCCTGGAGAGTGATGCTGCTTCAGATGATAATTGGGTCACCTTGACCTACATTTTATGCTTCAATGACTCAGGTCATAGTCTGTGTTAAGATTCATCGTTCATCTTAGGTCAGTGGATGCCTCATGGAGAGGGATGCTGCTTTTGAGAATATTTTGAAATTTTAACTGAATTTGGAAATTTAATTGCTACAGGCGAGGGGATTAGCTGTCGTTTCTGACTGCTCCCATCTTGTTTTTCATAACTTTAATCTTTACAAAAATATGAAGTTTTCTTTACTTCTAGATTCAAGGACTTTCAACACTTTTACCCATGTTTAAAAGAAATTAGAAATTACTGATGTTAATCTCATATTAATTCTCTAAGGCACATAATTACCCTTGGACTATCAATGGTATATGATTGGTGCTAAATGTTGTTTCAAAGCTGCAGTTTGCAAGCATCACCGTTTCACAATCACAAACATTTTATTTTTTGTACAGATGCAAATTATAAATAATATGAAAAAGAAAGGAAATGGTGTAAATGTCAAGGAGACAACATCACATCTCCAGGTTAAAACGACCCAAAACAAAGCATTTAGGGGTCACCATATGGTCTTCAACACAGTTAGAAACCTCACACCATATAGCAAGCCCTAATGTATGATATAGAGATAGGACTTCATTCAGAAATGGCTGACATGGTCTAGTTATTCAGATGGATATTTTGCCCAATTGACATCTAACATCAACTGCTGCTTCTTGAAATCTGTCTCACAAACAAAATCACTCAAGTATAGCAGCATTCTATGATTTCCTGGAGATCATCAATCAAAGATGACAGGCATGTCAGATCTTATTTTAATGTTGGTGGTCAAGTAAAAACTTAATCTCAAAGCATAGTCATATTACATATTTCATGGGGGGAAACTATCATTTAAAAGGGCTTAAAGTTAGATGATTTGTAAAATTTATGTTGAAAATTGAAAAAAAATGCTTTCATTATCATACAGTACTAGTAGAATAACATGAAGTATCCTTCAGTAAGCAGGATAATTCAGTCAAAAAGTACTGTGATAATGTTCAACTTGTTGGCATATCATTCATAACACCTCAAAAGAAGGGACAACTGCGTAATAGAATTTTACTGTTATTACCAGTAAGTTGGAAAACACGAGTCAGTTTCTTTTCATGAAAAAGTTTATTTTTATTTACATTCCAGATGACAGGTGTTGGACCTAACCAAGTTATAACAACACATGATCCACGACTAACAGCTCTAGGGTTACCACAGTACCCTGCTTTACCGGGAACTACAGATGGAGCTAAAATAGAAGAAATACGTAGAACTGTTTATTGTACAAATTTGGATCCATCGGTAAATCGTTTTGTATTTGTGCATTTTAGTATAAAATTTATCTCTTTGACAGCCAAGCTAAAAAAAAAAGATAGCTATTATTGCAATTTCTCTTTACTTGAACTCCTGAAAACATACACTTTGACCGAAAATTTTACACTACAAAAATTTAAAGCTTTATACATGTTGACATCAAAATATGCAAATTACTTGATAAAGTTATATAAAGACAACTGAAATTTGTAATAAAAGAAATAAATGATAAAAAAAACTTTGATATAAACAATGGGAAGTAATTCAGTTAAAAAATTTGCAGTGTCTAAACTATCTGACTAAATTTTGGTATAATATTCCGATGTAGAAATGTATGGTGAGAATTCAAATATTTTGCACAAACAATTTTCAACCAAAGAAACTATGTCGTTCACTTGTTTAATGTATCAGAAAATGTTGATGCACAGAGCAACTGCATTGTATTAGTATCTATGACAGCAAATTTACCAGTAAAGATAAATATAAATCAATGAAGGTGTCTTGAAGCAACAACATGGTATCTATAAGGCCATGTTTTCATATTCTTCACTTTATCTGACCCTTTTTTTTGCCATTTCACTAAAATAAAAATAAAAAATCACCTCCCTCACTACTTTTTATACGACCGCAAAAGATTTGAGGTCGTATAATGGTATGGCGCTGTCGCCGTCGTCTGTTGACACTTTTGTTTTTGGTCAATAACTTAAGTTCCACTTGATCAATCCTTCTGAAATTTTGACACAGTGTTCCTTGGCACAAAAAGAAGGCTGGGTATGGTTTTGATTATATTTTTTTTAAAAAAAGGGGCCAAAAAGGGCTAAATTGGGTGTTTTCACATATTTGGCTGTAGAATATTTATTATTTATCAGATTTTGGTGGGATTTCTTTCAGTGTGTTCCTTATAAAATATCCAAACAGGTGTATGCTAAACGGATTCAATGTGGCATGTCCCGTTCATGAGATAAATGGGGTCAAAAGGGGCAAATTTCAAAAATTTTATTTTTTAATTTTAAGTCCGATTTTGATGCCGTTTTTTGCATTGGATTCCTTATGAAAAATAAACATAACGTGATGCACCAGCAGATTTTTGATAACTTGCTTCCTTTCCGAATTATGAGGGGCAAAACGGGGCCAATATTGCAAACATGCAGATTATATAAAATTTTTATTTTTCATCCGATTTTGATGGGATTTTTTTTCTTTGAACTCCTCCATATAAGCTTTCAGTAGTATGACAACAGATTTGGGGTAGCTCTTACTGTTTTCGAGTTACAAGGAGTAAGGGGCCAAAATTCCAATTTTCAGAAATATGTTAAATCTTTATTTTCCACCGGATTTCGACACAATTTTTTTCTTTGGATTCCTCTTTAGATAAGCTTTCAGTTGCATGTCAACTGATTTGGCGTAGCCTCCACGGTTTCCGAGCGACAAGGGGTAAAAGGGGCCAAAATTGCAATTATGTGAAATCTTTATTTTTCATCGGATTTTGATGAGATTTTTTCCTTTGGATTCCTCTTGATATAGGCTTTTGGTAGTATGCAACGGATTTGGCGCAGCACTTACCATTTTCAAGCTATAAGGGGTCAAAGGTACTGAAATTGCAATTTTCAAAATATGTAAAATTTTTAATTTTTTTGTTGGATTCTAATGGGTTTGTTTCTTTGGATTCCTCTTAGGGCTGTTCCAGAAAAATTGACATGGGGGGGGTTTGAAGGCACTTTTTATTGACCCCCACCACCCATAGAATTTCTCCCCATACATACAATACAAAAAGATGATGAATACAGCAATTTATATAAAGTGCCTTCAAAGGGTCCCAGNGCTATAAGGGGTCAAAGGTACTGAAATTGCAATTTTCAAAATATGTAAAATTTTTAATTTTTTTGTTGGATTCTAATGGGTTTGTTTCTTTGGATTCCTCTTTATATCGTATAGTTAAAGTAGTATGTTGACCATTGACCAATCTGACATACCTCTTACCATTTCCGATCTATATAAGAAATCATAAGAGCTAATTTTTATTTGCCTTAGTTTGTGTGCAGCTACAAATGTAATTACTGGATCAAACTCTTTATTGTAACCATTTAATTACTGTATCAAGCCCTTTACTGTGTCCTCATTCATTTTTAATTACACTTGTTCAAATTTCAGTGTTCAATATACTGCGGTCATATCATGCTGCGCTCGGCATAGCCCTTTATTTGGTGGTGTTTTCAATATAAAAAGCTGCCTCTTTAATTTTTTGGCAAATAATTTTTTTTTCAAAAGANCCCCCCCCCCCCCGTCCCTCATCAGTTTCAATGAAAAATGGCCTTAGAACCCAATTAATTAACTTTGTATGGCCTAATTTAGAAATAAGTTGGATGAATTATGTTGTTAGATTAATGGTTAAAAGTTGAATTTTTATTTTTCAGACTACTACAGAACAGCTGATGAATTTCTTTTCCCAAGTTGGAGAAGTAAAGTATGTACGTATGGCAGGAGATCCAGCGGGTCCAGTGATGTCAGGTTATATAGAATTTACAGACCAAAGATCTGTGGCTACAGCACTTACATACAATGGTGTCATGTTTAATGGCAAACCTGTCAGGTATGTGTTATTGATACAGTAGTCCCCCTTTTGAGAGACCACCCTATTTGCAACATAAAATTAGCCTTACAAAAGGGGTGGTCTCTCAAAAGGAATAGGTCCAAAAATCTAAAGGCTGAATATAAGTATTTCATGTAAAACATTTCATATTCTATTTCACTTAATGTATGTATGAAAGCATTCAACATGTCTTCTTATTTATCACATGCACATTTGACACATTATATTTATATTTATTTACATCTAACACAAATTTAAAACACATGTGCATTTATTAAAATACATGCATTAACCAGAAACCTATTAAAGTATTATGCATGGCCCTGAAATTTCATTCTCAACAACTTGTCTTTATCAAATATTTAAGTGAGAGTTAATTAGTTCTCCTTTCTTTTCTTCTTTTGATTGTAAATCCTTCCAATTATGGAACACCTCCAATGGATTATCCAGTGAAGTACAATATTTAATAAAAGTCACTATATACACCCTCACTTAAAATCTAAAATACTAATGCAGATACTAAAATCATAAGGGTCTGTGTCTCCCCAGTGCATATATATACAGACTGTCATATACCATGTATTTACACTATCAGTTCGTACTTAAAATCCACATTCTTTGTGTATGTAATCTATAACATATGTCAGTACATATTCTATGAATCGGACCAATTTCAGAGTCCTTCCCAAAAATATGGGAAAAATACGAGCTATCAATAAGCAACTGTACTATAGCTGATTTACTATTAAAATATGAATTCCACCCTGTTTTTCCAATCAATGATATAATGAGACTCTTGAGTTCTTGGAAAAGATCTTTTCTTTGGTTGTATAGACAATGGCATTCTAATAAGAAATGACATTCTGTTTCATCAGCACTGTAACAACATTTACAGGTTTTTGGTTCTCTGCCGTTTGAGTATTTATGTGAATAAATTTCTAAACGATATGTACCAGTGGCCAATCTGGCTCGAATAGATCCTTTCATTACATCAGAGACATAGAATAAAATTTCTAATAATTACAGGTAATTATGTATCAAATCATTATATTTCTCTTTAACATACATGTAGGGCTTCTCACCTGCTAATTAAGTCAATTTAATTGATGGTTTAATTATTCCAGTAAGTTATTACAAAATGGCATTTAATTTTCATCAGTGTTTACAAAACAAAACATGGTCTTTATAGAGGGGTAATGTTCATATTTTTGACACAGAAAGGGTGGTCTCTGGTTGGGTTTTAGGGGTGGTCTTCCAAAAGGGGTCAATTTGTTCACAAAAGAATTAATCCAAGAGAAATGTGGCCTCTAGAAAGGGGTGGTCTCTCAAATGAGTGGTCTTTCAAGAGGGGGACTACTGTACTTCTAATTGTTGGAACTATTATATTTAGTACAGAAAATGTGGATCCAACAGAGAACACCATCCATAGTACCGCTGCAGATCTGTGTTTTTATTTCGTCTACATGTTCGCCCCATTAAGGGCGTCTTCAGGACCAAAAGACCTTGGTTTCTGGATGATTACTTGAAAAGTTTCCATCCAGTTGAAATGAAACTCGAATATATTGTTGGGTACTAGGAGTAAAAGAAGCCATACATATGATTTTTTAGAAAGTAGGTCAAAGGTCAAGGTCACAGTGATGAGAAAAAGATTGAAAATTTAAGAAAAATTTAGTTTAAAGAGGATAACTAAAAAATGTACATTTAAATTAAATTAAAACTATAATATATTGTTGAGTAACAGGAAAGAGAAGAACTGCATAGATTTTTTAGGAAGTAGTTTAAAGGTCAAGGTCATAGTGACAGAAAATGGATTGAAATTTTCTGAAATAATATTATTCTTGATGATATCTCAAAGTTTACATCTGATTCAAATAAATTTGGGTATTTTCTTTGCTGCCAGATATTTTAAAACCTGCATTGGTTGAAACTGTAGTCAGTTCAAAGTTGAGGTTACAGTAATTTATGAAATTTCAAGATATTTGACAGTAACAAAGAAACATGAAATTTGACCTTTCCGAATTTTTATAACTGAATATTAGGCAGGAAAGAAAATAGATAGAAAATTTAAGAAATATTGGGATCCTGGACAATTTCTTTCGAACGTCCACATTAACTTTGTCACATAATATATGAAGTTTCTACTCAGTTTTCCATCTTGGTGCCATTTAGATTTTTCTACATTAAAAATTGATTTCTTTCAATGAAATTAATAATCTCCCAACTAAAGGGAGGCCTTTTTCAAAAAGTGTCTTTCAACCAACCTATACATTTATTTCCCATTTGGTGTACATTAAAAATACAAGATTATGTTTTCTTTTGATATTATAGATATTTTTGTTCATTGTTTTTTGAAGAGTTTATTTAATTATTGTTGTCTTTTTCAGTGTAATGCATTCTAATACATGTATTATTAAACCTCTAACAAAGTCCCAGGAGGCTCAACAAAGGGAAATAGAAGAGGCAATGAAGAAAGTGAAAGAAGCCCAGTCATTGATATCAGCTGCCGTGGATGATCCTTGTAAGTAACTATGTACATTTTATGTTCAAAATAAGATGGTGTATTAGGTACATGTTAATGAGTGAACAATATCAAAAATACATTGAATAAGCAAGTCAACATGCTGCCTTCAGTAATGAATAAAAGCCATATTATGACACACTGTTGATTGTCCATATAGCAAAGCAAACCTGGCTAAAAGTAAACAATAAAGAAAAACTAAGATGAAGACATTCATGTAAAAGTTACATAACATTCCAATGAAACTGTTGTTCATTATTATTTTAGGTAATTAGTGAAATCATTATAGGACACAAATATTGAACATAAGAACACATTAACTACTTCATTATGCTGACATGATAATATCATAAATTAAGCAAAGGAAACAATTTAACATTTTTTTTTTTTTTTTAATTAAAAGTAATAAATATTGTCTACACACGGTCTAGACGATCGCTTAATACAAACTGTACCTTCAAACTAGATTTGATCAGCATTCTATGTGTCGTGGATATCTTAAGTACTCAACTTTTCTCTTTGGTTCTGGTCAGTCTTTTTAGCTGGAACCTTTCCCTAGAAATGCATTTTAGTTCCCAAATTTCCAATTTATAGTTGAGTATATACAATATAGAAAATTGTATTATTAAATTAGTATTTCTAAATTGTTAATATTTTTGTATTCACAGATGAAAGATCCCGTAGCAGATCTTGGTCAAGATCCAGAAGAGGTTCAAGATCAAGAAGAGCATCTCGTTCAAGATCTAGAAGACGATCACGATCAAGAAGACGATCCTCCAGAAGATCAAGGTCAAGAAAAAGATCAAGATCCAGGAAACGTTCCAGATCAAGAAAGCGTTCAGGCTCCAGGTCTCGTAGAAGAAGGTCTAGGTATGTTAACTGTTTCTTAATATTATGTTAATATAGAAAAGGGATCACAAAATACCAAATCTGAAAAGTCTCCAGCAGAATATCCAAAAGTGGATAATTTTTCTTCTAGTAACTTGCATAATGTAATGATGAACAAACAGAATTTTATTTTGCCAAATAAAAGACTTACTGGGTTCACAAAAGCCATCATTATTACAACTGTATGTCACAGTTTCAATGTTTTATCAATTTCTTCCCTTTGACCATATTTTGCTAACTTGGTACAGGTAGATTATCCACAAATG
The DNA here is from genome assembly GCA_002080025.1 of Modiolus philippinarum. Taxonomy (NCBI): domain Eukaryota; kingdom Metazoa; phylum Mollusca; class Bivalvia; order Mytilida; family Modiolidae; genus Modiolus; species Modiolus philippinarum. The sequence goes on along the minus strand of MJUU01011806.1, from coordinate 90,076 downwards.
TTTCTTATTCGGAGAAAAAATATTCATAATTACTTGAACTACATAAAAATTGAAATCATGAGTGCCAACACGGTAGTGTAAAATATGGCATTATTTTAGTAGCTGTATAAGATTTTTATACACCATATACTGTTTGTTTTGTGATGTATAGGTAAATTGGATGATGTGTTATTTATTTTGTTTTCAATAGATCAAGGAAAAGGTCAACTTCAAGGTCAAGACACAGATCCAGATCTCGATCTAAAGGAAGATCAGCAGTAAAGTTTGTATAATTGTTATGATAGTGAAATTTAATATCATTATATCTCACTACAAAGTCAAAACATTTGTATTTTTAAGTATTATGGTAATCAAATATCTATTTCCTGGCCCATATTTTTTTTACGGCTGCAAAATTTTGTGGTTGTAGTATGGTTTGACGCAGTAGTCAAAATAACTAATGTCCATAATTATTTTCTATATATTTACCCCTGTTTAATTTGCTGTGGTTGTATCATGTTGAGCTTCATATAGCTCTTTATTCGTTCATACATCATAAAAAATCTTTGAATTTGACCCATGGTGTTAATCATATTTTGGTCTCGTTCATTATGGCAGAACTATACATGATGTTAGATTCTACCACTTCAATACAAATGCACTTAGTTTTATTTCACAACAAATGATAATTTATTTGAAAAGAGTACTTAAATTTAATTATCAGTATTAGAAATTTCTTAGCGCATGTTTGACATTGTTTGACCTTCAATTAAGGATATCCTTCATGCTTATGGGTGTCTAACACTTTATAATGGGACATTGTTGTTACCAGTGATGAAAGGTAAAAAAAAAAAGATTAAATGCTACCAATATTAAATGGACCTGAGTTTTATTTTGGTACATTCCACACATAAGCACAAATATTATTCTTACAAGAAGGTCATTGTTTCAAAGTGAGGTGTTCAAAATTGTTTCTTGTAAATTGTATCGGTATCTAAGTAAAATGTTCATTCTATGAAGTGAACAAATATGATACCAATGTTTTTTCGGATATTTAGACTGTGAAGAAATCATTAATTATAATGTACAAATTTTCAATAGAACAGTGTATACATTCTGTAAACTCAGAAGTAATAATCATTATAGCCTTTGAAATTGACACAGGATGTATTTTCTATAGATATGTATGTAAAACTTCAAGATTTCTAGTATGAATGTATATAGATAAAAATTTGATTACACAAATTATGTATTACGATTTCAGACCCATCACACAATGGCACCTATTTCTGAATTTACAGAAAATAGTAGTTGATACGTTTTATATTAGTTATAAGACAATGTATGTTAAGAATTAGTGTGTTATATTTTGTTTTACACATTGACGATCTGAGTTTCTGTTGCTGTATAGGGAAGAGAGGCCACCACCGGGATCAAACCATTTCCCTACAAGGTAAACATCCGGGGTATACCAAATATCATAAAACTTTATACAGAGTGAAAAACAACAGGAAATTATCTCCCTTTGTAAATGGAGAATACTTCCTGTTATTGCTCACCGAGTATAAATAATCATCCACTTCAACAAAAAATTTATTTTTGCAAGTATAAGAATTTAAATGGTTTTCTAAAATTAAATATTTAATAGTTTAGTATTTGCTTGAAAAAAAATTATCCAGCATCAGTTTTAAGATTCTCAATTCATCTTGAATAAAATCATTTTCAGGAATTAAATGTTAAAAATTTGTGCTAAAAATTGATTATTATTTGGTGAACCATTCTTGCTTTCTCTTATTTTATAAAATTCTGCTGGAAACTAACAACATTTTTTAGCAAGAAAAAGATAAAGGAAATAAAACAAAATGATATAGAATTTTTTTCTGAATATTATCAATTTGAATTTTTATACATCTAACAATTGGTTTATTTCCTATTGAAGGGGGCCGCTGAGGGGCCAAACCATCTTCCCAGTCAGGTAATAGATATAATTTTACTGTAGAATTCATTTGACCATGGAATCAGTATTTCATGATCAGTCAAAGATTTGCTTTCTGTAAAAAAAATCAACCATGCTTGATTTATGTTATTTTTGTATCAACTTATTAATTAGTATTGGAAAGCAAATCTTTCAAAAGTATGAAAATGCATTTGATTTTATATACATGAATTTAAGTTTAGACTCAACATGAAAATGTAAATGACGATTTATGAAGTGTTCTAGTCATTAAAATTCGTAAAAAATGTATTGTTCACAAAATGAACATGTTGGCTTTGTTCAGATATTGCAGAAATGATTTTGATTGCCATGTATGCACCTCAGTATTTTTATATGCTCTTTATTATCAAGAATTCGCTATCTGTGTTGTCTGCTATTTAACCTATGTCCAAATCATCTCTTTATATCTGTTCTACAGTTCCCCATTATACATGTATATAAACCAGGTTTTTTTTTAAATTTGTATATAAAATTCAGATAGTTGGTTATATTTTTTGCCCCTGCTGTTTATCATTGTTAAGACTGATCATTGAAACATTCAATGGTTGGTCTTGTTCATAAAAAAAACTCACACTCTTATGTATACTTTAAACTTAATAAGTTAATGCCTTTTTATACAAATTTGAGTGTTTTTATGAAAAAAACTATCAATTTTAACTCAAATTTGTACATTCATCATTTGTATATCTACAGGGGTACATTAGCATAGACCATATTATGAGACAATTTTTGTCCATTACATCAATTTGGCCATATCTATTGATTGATGATTATCAGTTCTCTTTCAAAATAAGACATAATTTGTCAAATTGTATCAGGGTAAATCATTTTTCTTACCATTATCAAGATCACTGACAACCATTAAAACTGAAATTTTTTACTTAATTTGTTGACTTCAACCTCATAAGTGTGACATTTTTCAAATAAATTTTAGTAAATGCATTAAACAGCACAATTGTATTGTTCTTTTTTACTTTTCTGAAAATTTCAATATTTCAAAGTATTTATATATAGATATGATTAGTGGGTGTATTTGCATTAGATTTTTTGTAAAGGGGTGAATATATATTGCACATATTGTGAAACCAAAGCCTGATGCAAAGAAGGTTTGATTTTCAAGAAGGAGCATTCTTTTTCTGGTCCTTTTCATTCATTGTGATGGCATATTTAATTGACAGATGTCATATTTAGCCCATTTTTTCTGCAAAAAGGTTCCTTTTTTCCAGAAATAACCTGAAGCTTCATAAAATATCAACCATAATCACTTTGTGATCCATCAATCTTTTCAGGTCATAGAACTGTTTTGTATCTCTCTTTTAAAATACAGGAAAAATCTATCAAACATTTCAGATAAAAGGTTTATGATAAGAATGTTGTCAGTCTTCTCAACATTTATCTTTGGCTTTGATTTGAAAGACTAATAATAAACAAAAGATTGGGACATATCATTTTGATTTATTTTTCGGAAAGTATGAGTTACCGTATATTTTCGATTATAAGTCGCTTCGATTATAAGTCGGAAGGTCTTTTCAAGGGATAAAACTTTGTATTAAGCATTAATCACGATAATAAGTCGGTCGTGTGTCAAAACTTCAATATGAAATCACTATGCGTACATTGGAATAAAAGTATATCTTCTACATGAAATAAATGCTTCGTGATAAGCATTTCATATGTGTTAAAAGCAGCTTTCTTCATCTATAGGTCCAAGACATCGTATTAAGGGGGAATAACTGAACATTGTTTACTTCAATGGTACGACCATAAGCAAAAAAATATGATAAACGAAATGAGTTCAAAAGTACGTGTTTCAAATATTAAAAAATTGTATAGCCTGTCTTCATTTGGAATTATAGTCCATTGTGTATGACCTTACCGGTCTACTAGTTCCTATTGTGTAACCAATTTAACAAATTGAGTAAGCTGTACCCATTATTTTTTTGACGAACTGGTATTGCTGAACTACAACATATATTGGAAAAAGTTTTTGGTGGATTGCTTTTGTTAACTAATCA
>MJUU01011806.1:47335-68004 GCA_002080025.1 Modiolus philippinarum | reverse complement strand
TATTTTTTTTTTTTTGTAGTTTGCAAAAGTATAAGCATATTTTCAAAATTTGCAATGTTTTAGTATAACGTTTATTTTTAAAAACATTATAATTTCTTTCAAATAAAAAATATTTTGTTAATATTAAGTTTAGATATTTATAAATCTATGTGGTATAAGTGTTTTGTAGCTAAATGTAGGGCAGATGTTCAAGAGATGTCATTTCAGATTAGTGACTATGTAGTTATAAATTCATAAAAGTTCAGTACAAATGTAAAAGCATTTAAAATAACTTTTGTATCAAAGCTAAGTAAAAGGGAGGTGTGTTAGGGCTAAAGGGGAGGAGGAGGTCATACATTTTGTTAAAAAATGTTCAAAGTTTACCATAAAAATACCCTATAAATACCCTATATTTTCAGTCTGAAAATCCTATTTTCCTATATATTTTTGGTCAAAAATGGCTTGACACCCTGGACTTACTACTAAGTTTAAGACATATATCAGTGCAAAACAATCTTCTTGTCTTGTATTTGCATTTCACCCAAAGCCACTTTAAGAGGGTTAAAGATGAAAAAATCTCTCAGGAATATAAAAAAAATTGTCTTTTCTCAAGTTGAGCACAGCGAAATGAGAGGAAAAGAAGTAGAATTCCTTACAGAAATGGAGATATCTTTAACTTTGATAGAATTCAAGTACCCTTTACCTCTGTAAAAAGAAACATCAGGAAACATAGATTGTGTAAGCAATGTATTAGTCATTAGGATCAGTGTATAACAATAGTCCACACTTCTGGTTTGTCATTTATTAAAAGATGAGGTCTTATATGGGTTATCTTCCGCTGTAACCACCATTTATGGACAAAAAGAAAAATCTCATTATACCCCCGCAAACAAAGTTTGGGGGGGTATATAGGAATCACCCTGTCTGTCTGTCCGTCCGTCTGTCCGTCTGTCCGTCTGTCCACACTTCTCGTAAGCGCAACTCCTCTTAAACCACTTGAAGGAATTTGATGAAACTTTACACAAAGTAAGAACACTATTAGGAGATGTGCATGAAGGAATATAATTATTGTCCGAAACCAGGAAGGGGAGATAATCCGACTTTGACTTTTCGTTGATTCCCTATTTATGGGTTACCTCGTAAGCGCAACTCCTCTTAAACCACTTAAAGGATTTTGATGAAACTTTACACAAAGGAAGGACACTATATGGAGATGTGCATGAAGAAATATAATTATTGTTCAAAACCAGGAAGGGGAGAAAATTGAACTTCGACTTTTCGTTGATTCCCCATGTATTGGTTACCTCGTAAGCGCAACTCCTCTTAAACCACTTGAAAGAATTTAATGAAACTTTACACAAAGTAAGAACACCATATGGAGATGTGCATGAAGGCATATAATTATTGTCAGAAACCAGGAAGGGGAGATAATTCAACTTTGAGTTTTCATTGATTCCCTACGTATGGGTTACCTCTTACGCACAACTCCTCTTAATCCACTTGAAGGATTTTGATGAAACTTTAGACAAAGGAAGAACACTATATGTAGATGTATAAAATGTCAAATAGGCTGAAACAGGTGAATTTTATATTTTTCTGATTTAGACAGGGTGTTTTCATTGGAACCCTTGTGAAAAGTGTTTTCTTGAAGATTATATCATCGTGTCCACACTTGTACTGTGTCTGCACCTGTATTGTGTCCACACCAACTTAATTTTGCACTTACCATATCGATTCAGGGTTCAATGAGCGGGGGGTATCTTTGGCTGCCATTCGGCGACAGCTCTTGTTATTTTCAGTAATAAAGGTATAAATTGACACTTTTGTACTGATAACATCTTACATATATATATATATATATATAAAAGACATTAAACATTCACAAAGTAATATTTTTTACTTTAGTGCCTACAAAGAGCAACTCAAAAGTTCAAAACCCATAGAAAGGTAACATAGATCAAGTTCTGTTACCCTGCTTTATATATATTATAGCATTCAGTTTGGTAATTTCAGAACAGATATTTATTTCATTGCTTCTATTTTCAGCATAATTTTATCATAACATCTGGCAATTTAGATACCTTTGAAAAAAAAAAAAAATAATGTAGAATTTCGGAGGTGTTAGGAGAGATATCAACAGCATTCGAGATCCCTCTAAAGTAGAAAATATCTGTAGTCTATTGTCAAACATGACAAAACTAATGTACTGGTAGATATAGTGTTTATCATTGTGTATCTCACTGATTGGTTGTAATGTTACATCTAGTGAACAGTACCGTTATATTAGTAATATCAGATAACAGTGATAGAAAATAGCTAATTGTTTCTTTTCATGGGGGACATTATATGTTATATTCATATTAAAGTTGTTTTTTTTTTCCTTGTATCCTTTCACCTGCTGTTTTTCACATAGCATGCTGTTATATTCTATAAAAATGAGTCTTATTTCTAAGATCTGTTTAGTGAAACTTTTTGATTAGTTTTTCCCCAAACATCCACATTTTATTCCTATGGGTGGTTAGGTAATATAAGTTTTGGAATACATTGGGGTATGTAAGCTACTCGCCTCTCAGTTTATTTTTTTCTTTTCCACCTATTGATACTACAAATATCAGTCTGCTTATGTTCATTTTATATATGTTTGTAAAATTTATAATCTTTCTTTCTTGCATACACACTATTAATATTTTTGTTAGGGTCTTGGATGGATATATCCTTCTACAGTAATTGTATGGCTCAGTGTTGGTTAACACACAGTATAAAGACATCAAACCAAGGTTGACAAAACAAACATAAAATACAAACAGTGCACACAACACTTCCTTGTGCCTTAAGCTAGATGTTATGTAAGATATTCTCTTTACACAAAATTAAGGTAGATAGACACTGTTGCGCTGCACAATTAAATCACGCATTTGAAAAATAACGAATTGGTTACGGGTTAGGTTTGGTTTTTGTGCCGGAAACAGTAATTTCACAGCTTTTCCTTTGTGACGTCATAATTGAATGACAGAATTGAGATGTCATATTTCGTCCCGTTTGCCGCGAATTAGCTCCCCTTTCCTGTAAATATTGTTTAATTCGGAAATTCGGTAAAATATCTCTGTAAAAAGCATGGTGACATATACATTTTTTCATAGGAACATATAGATCATATCATTAACTATTTATTTACAAAAATATATAAAATTCTCATAGATAAAAGGTTCATTTTTATTAAGTTAAAAATTGCCTATCCATATTTTCCCCGTGCATTCTTTGTTAATTTATGTGAAAAATTGGCTAAAAATGAGAAAACTTTGATCTTAATTCTAGCGAAAACAAGCATGGTGACCTACACTTTTTATTACAAATTTTGGATAAGTAGGATTGGTTCTTCAATTGTGCCAACTTACAACAACATCTCATGGATGTGAATAACAGTATCTATCTACTTTAAAACCTTGTCAGTACAGATGCATTGGATAAAACTAAAGCACAATGTTTTTCACTGTGTTGTTCTTTACCAAAGTGTCAACAAAAGGCCCACAAAATATCCAGATATATGGTGTATAATTTAGTTGATTCACCTTCATATTTGCTACAATTTTAGCACACAAACATTTTTTCATTTGAGATAAATGGTTATAAACAATTTAATATAAATCACTTTTGAATTTTGCTTCATGATGCTTAAATTAGTCTAAAATTATTATACCCCTGTAAACTCAGTTTAGGATGGTATATAGGAATCACCCTGTCTGTTCGTCTGTCCATTCAGCCAACACTCTATCAGTCTATCTACAATTACCTTGTAAGCCTGACTCCTCTTAAATTACTTGGATTTGGGTGAAACTAGACACATAGGAAGGACACAATATGCAGATAGGTATGGATGAATATAATTATAGTTTGACACCACAAAGGGGTGGCAATTTGACTTAACATTTATTTTTAGCAAATAGGGGTGTTGGGGTGTCCTTTTGTGACTTTCACCAAAGTCACCTCTAGTTTAAAAATGATAATTAAGACAAACGAAAATTGTGTTACAGTTCTATACTTATACAATTTTTACATTTTATATCACCTTCCTGAAATTAGAATAAAAATATTTTAAAGACCAAAATTCAGTAGGTAAAGGTCAATAATAAAAATAGATTACCAACATTTATTGAAGTAGCCAATTTTGGTTGCATTTTTCTCTTCCAATGTTTGATGTAACGTAAATGATTAAATAACAGGTAATGGGTAAGAGTCCCAAGAAAATAACTTACTAATCTAGAATTTAACGAAAAAAAAATCCAATTTCAATTCTGAGTCTCAAAATATTACAACATATCCCAGATCCTGTTCATGGTTAATACAAAAGTCCAGTTGAATGAAATGGCTGATATCCTTGCATGAGGAAAAGGCTAATGCGCCCCTCTACTTTTGACTTGTATATTATATTGAAAACAAGTGTGTCAGTGGACACTATATGCCCTGCTTACATGTATAATCATACATTATTTAAAAAGTAAGAATAAGATTTTTTGCAATCCATGTTTAGAAAATGACTACTAATTTGATTGAAAAAAATTTCACATTTTTGCAAGAAATATCAAATCTCCTTCAAGGTTAACTACCTTAACCTAAACCTTAACCTGTAGTATAATGTCAAATATTTACTCATAATATTCAAAGTCAATGACCCATGACCTTGAGGTCACAGCATCCGTTTCCATAAAAAATATTGCAGTTCCCGTTGTGATCTATCTGTATGCAAAGTGTCATCAAGATATCAAACCTCCTTCAAGGTAAACTACCTTCAACCTAAGCTTTAACCTGTAGTACAATATCAAATATTCACCCCTAATATTCATAGTCAGCGACCAATGAACTTGAGGTCATAGCACCTGTTTGCTTCCAAAATGTTGCATTTCATGTCATGGTCTATCGGTATACAAAGTGTCATCAAGATATCAAACCTCCTTCAAGGTGAACTACCTACAACCTAAACCTTAACCTGTAGTACAATATCAAATATTCACTCCTCATATTCAAAGTCAATGACCCATGACCTTGAGGTCATAGCATCTGTTTGCTTCCAAAATGTTGCAGTTCATGTCATGGGGTATCTGCATACAAAGTGTTCTCCAAGATACCAAACCTCCTTCAAGGTAATTTACCTTCAACCTAAACCTTAACCTGAGCATTACATACCCGAAAACTATATACCCCTCCTTCCTCGTAGTCATCTACCATGGAAGCTGTCCTGTAAAAAGTTTGAATGTAAAATATGTGTTTCCTATATTTGAATTTCATGACAATAAAAAATAATGGATGTACTATTACTTAAAACTAATTTGTGTATTTTTAGTAGACGAAGTTACAAAAGGTCTAGAAGGAGTAGAAGTAGATCAAAGAGGAAGTCGAGATCCCGAAGCAGGTAAAATTTAAAAAACAACATAATTTCTTTGGGTAGAAATCTATTTCAGTAATTGACTACATGTATTTCTGTAAAAAAAGATACCGAAATAAATTAAAGAAACCCATTATTGCATTTTTATACCCCCCGCAAACAAAGTTTGGGGGGGTATATATAGATTCACCCTGTCTGTCTGTCCGCCTGTCTGTCCACACTTCTTGTAAGCGCAACTCCTCTTAAACCAATTGAAGGATTTTGATGAAACTATACACAAAGGAAGGGCACTATATGGAGATGTGCATGAAGGAATATAATTATTGTCGGAAACCAGGAAGGGGAGATAATTCGACTTTTGACTTTTCGTTGATTTCCTATATATGGGTATAAACCTCGTAGGCGCAACTCCTCTTAAACCACTTGAAGGATATTGATGAACTTTACACAAAGGAAGGGCACTATATGGAGATGTGCATGAAGGAATATAATTATTGTCCGAAACCCAGAAGGGGAGATAATTCGACTCTGACTTTTCGTTGATTCCTATGTATTGGTTACCTCATAAGCGCAACTCCTCTAAAACCATCCAAAGGATTTTGATGAAACTTTACACAAAGAAAAAACACTATATGCAGATGTGCATGAAGGAATATAATTATTGTTTGAAATCAGGAAGGGGAGATAATTTGACTTTGACTTTTCATTGATTCCCTAGGTATGGGTATAAACCTCGTAAGCGCAACTCCTCTTAAACCACCTGAAGGATTTTGATGAAACTTTACACAAAGGGAGAACACTATATGCAAATGTGCATGAAGGAATATAATTATGTTTGAAATCAGGAAGGGGAGATACTTTTGACTTTTTGTTGATTTCGTATGTATGGGTATAAACCTCGTAAGCACAACTCCTCTTAAACCACTTGAAGGATTTTAATGAAACTTTAGACAAAGGAAGGACACTATATGGAGAAGTGCATGAAAGAATGTAATCATTGTACGAAACCAGGAAGGGGAGATAATTTGACTTTGACTTTTGTTGATTCCTTCTGCAATGGTCTTTTTTTTTCAAAGAAATAATTTAAAGCGTAGATATTGTGAAATCAAACTGTTGGAGAGTTTTTTCATTTTAATCCTCTGGAAAAAATTTTTTAAAGTGTTGCAATGAAATTTTTCTAATGCTTAGATTTTTGTGTAAAATATTAAATAAGTAAAAAAAAGTGAATTTTATATTTGTCTGATTTCAACAGAGTATTACATTGGAACCCTTGTGAAAAGTTCTTTCTTGAAGATTATATCATTGTGTCCATACTTGTATTGTGTCTACACTTGAACTGTGTCCACACTTGTATTTTGTCCACACCAACTTAAATTTGCACTTACCGTATTGATTCAGGTTCAATGAGCAGGAGGTATATTTGGCTGCCATTCGGCCACAGCTCTTGTTTAATTAATAAATTATTTTTGATATAATTTGACTTTGACTTTTGTTGATTCCTTCTGCAATGGTCTTTTTTTTTTCAAAGAAATAATTTGAAGTGTAGATATTGTGAAATCAAACTGTTGGAGAGTTTTTTCATTCTAATCCTCTGGAAAAAAATTTTTAAAGTGTTGCAATGAAATTTTTCTAATGCTTAGATTTTTGTGTAAAATAGTAAATAAGTTAAAAAAAGTGAATTTTATATTTGTCTGATTTCAACAGAGTATTACATTGGAACCCTTGTGAAAAGTTCTTTCTTGAAGATTATATCATTGTGTCCATACTTGTATTGTGTCCACACTTGAACTGTGTCCACACTTGTATTTTGTCCACACCAACTTAAATTTGCACTTACCGTATTGATTCAGGTTCAATGAGCAGGGTGTATATTTGGCTGCCATTCGGCGACAGCTCTTGTTTAATTTAATTATTTTTGATATAATTTTGAAGATACATGTTGTTCTTTCATTGTTTCCTGATTGTGATGATAATTTCTCTTATAGAGTAATTAAATTTTCTAATTTTAAAAATTCAGTTTAATCATGGACTTTATACAATGTGAAAATTTAACAAGATCTTATTAGTCATATTGAATTAACCAGAAGCAATGTTAGAGATTGTTTTTCTCATTCATATTCAGTTCATGTCTAATTGTGTCATTGATTAAAAGTAATTTTTAATAAATGATTTAAATTAACCTATCATGCTACTTATACATTTAGTGATTTTTGTTATAAAAACGCAAAAAACAGTTTGGCATACAAAAGTTAAGGAAAAACATTCATGCAACTACATGTACATTGTATAACATCATTGGCCAATCAGTGAATTAGAACAAATTTGTTTACATGTTTGGTATATTTTTTTTTTCTCACAAGGTGGAAAGTGTGAAATTTGAACAGTTATTAGAGAAATTGTTCATGTTCACAACAACACTTCTTTCCGATGCAGTATAATTCTTTATTGTTGACTAGTTTCGGCAAACTAGGTTGCTGTCATCAGGACATTTTTACATAAATTGTTTGCCCTGAAGTACAAATTAAGGTTTACAATATATAATGTCATAATGAACAATGCAGTGGTTACGAAGGTACAGATTATAGTTAACAACGATACCTGGAAATTATGTAAAAAATAAAATTCATAAAAAATAAATAATATAAAGTTTGTTGAAATAAATTGTGTTCATTATTCTGAATGTTAGTTTAGAAATTGAAGGATAAAATGCACTACTCCGTCATCTGAGCATGCAGTACACAGGTAAACAAAAAGTTATTTTTGGAAACATTGTCCTCTATTTTTATAACATAAGTAAAACGGGTCCAATAGGAGTGCCTTATCATTCCAATTGGCTTTCCTTTAAGCAGAGTCGGTTGACATAGGTACTACCCCTAATTGCATCTGGACACGGCTGATAGGTGCATAATCATCGCTGTTGTGGAAATTTAATTTCAATACTGTCAAATTCTTGAATTATTTTTCTGGAGCATTTTCGTCTATTAATTTGTTAATTCCATTAGACAAAAATTGTGCAATGTTGACAAATTTAAAAATTTTCACTTCCTCTAAATTTTTGGCATTCAATAAGGTAAATTTGTTGTTGCTGCCATTTAGCAAGTTGCAGGTTAGGTTTTATACAGGTTGTAACGGAGTCCAGGTTCTTTTCCTTGACATTTGAAGTTGTGGGATAGTTATTCTCAGGTTCTGAGAGGTCCGGCTCCTTTTGTTGATTATGTCACTGACACTATTGGAAGGTATACTTCAATGGCCTCACTGAATTAATAAATTGTTTAGTTCCTAGCTTAAGTTTGATTAGATCAGTGCTGTCTGCAACAGTGGATCCGAAGATGCAGAGGTCCAGTTATTAGAGAAGTGTAAATTCTATGTTGGGATGTTGTCATACAAAATACCCTTAAAAATAATCATTTTCACCATCGCTACCTCTGTCTTATAATTGATGTGTTCTTTCTTTTGTAGAGACAGAAGAAGAGAGAGGGACAGAAGAAGGGAAAGAGAAAGAAGTAGAGATAGAGATCGCGAAAAGAAGAAGAAGCATAGAGACAGATCTCGGGATAGAGATGAGAAATTAAAAGAAAATAAAGTGGTTAGGAATTACGATGAAGAAGAAAAGTTGCAGGAAGATTACAACAGTGAGAACGATTCTATGAAACCGGCAGAAACATCGACAGCTGCCGACGATAGTAATTTACAACAAGTTGATATGGATATGAGTGATTAATCTATGATAATCGAATGTTACATTTTATTGTTACAGCTAGTAAACTGAAAATGATGAAAGGAAATTTACACTTTGATTAAGTCATATGTAAATGTCATCAAAGCACGGGTTTTGTAATCATTTAACAACTGAAGTTTAAATTGGCCGGTTAAATATAAAGCTATCCTATATGTTGTTGCGTTAAATGAAAAGACTGCTAATTGATCTCGCTTTTGAGACATATTTTTATGACTGATTTTATAACAATTATAAGCATATTGTTATATCTTTGTTGGCTTTGTTTCAAATTATTGATATCCAAATATTAAACTGTGGAAACATCTATGCATTTAATTCCTCTAAGCCTAGGTTTTGGAAAAACATTGGTGCGATGTAGTTTTTGAAAAAAATTAACCAGTCTCTACTTCAATATATGATGAATTTTAACCTTTGAGGTAGATGTTGTATTGTCAACAGTTTATCTTGACTTTGTCCAATTTCCATCAGATCACTTTTAGAAAAACAAATACTTGTGTGACAGTTCAATTGTGTTCAACAGGCTGTGAGTCACTCAAGGGTAATTTGAGTGGGGATATTGGCAAACACTTTATTAGCTATTTTTAACTCACCTGACTGAAAGGGTCCGTTTGACCTATTGCCATCACTTGGAGTCTGTTGTCTGTCCATCAGTCTGTATGTTTTTCCTTTGAACCATTTCAGAGCTGTCAAGGGGGGTAGGGTTCCCAGAGTGAGACATAGTGATATGGCCATTGCCCTGCAAGATTTTTTTCCAAGACACAAAATGGTACAATCTTGAAGCATATCAGGTGGTCATAGCAAAGAATTTGAGACAAAATTGTTGTCAAAATTGAAAAGAAAATGAAATTTTATTTCTTATCTGTGACCTCAAATGAAAATTGTGTTTTCTTTAGTAGATATTTATCGAAAATGAACCATTTGTATGAAAGAATGTATGAAACAACCCCGAATTTCTGGTTTTTCTTATCATTAATAGATCGTTTTTCTATTTGAAATATATTTTCCTCGAAAATTTAAAAAGCATGAAATTTAAAGGGATGAGCATGNCTTCCACCTTTATTTCTTTCTTCTTTTACTTACAATTTGTTTTGAATTGATTAACTTGTTCTCGTCCTGATATAGCTGAAAAATTGCTCATTGGACGTTAAACTCTAACTAACTAATCAATCGAAAATTTAAAAAGCATGAAATTTAAAGGGATGAGCATGAGAGCATGATTTAGGGCTGGAAAGCGCGACTCTCACACCCAAAGCGGGAGACTTGACAAGTCTGCCATTTACAAGAATGATGTTTGATACAAAGAATGCTTATTTTGTTCCAATTCAATAAAAAACATGGCTGCCAGTGCAGAACTTAGTTAAATATTGGACCCTATGGGAAAGCACCATGCTCTAAAACTTCAAGCCAATTGAATTCAGCTGTACTCATTTGTTTGGATTTGACAAAAACAGCATGGAACATAGCCCAATGGGCAAAAAAATCATATACTACATCTGCTATTATGCATTTTGAACGATACTTGCTAACTCTTTAAGCCTAAATTATAATAAACTGAGAATTTTTTAATAAAGTAATGTGTATAATCTGTGAATAAGATATCTTTTGACAAATCATAGATCCTTTTCTTATCCAAAAGAAAAAATCAGGGAAAGTTAAAATGTGGAAAGGTATTTTCAGAGGGAATTACTATATTACTGTCAAAGTATTATTGCTCATTGGGTTCCTATTTTCATGGATTTTGTGGTTCGCTAAAACCCTAACGAAATGCAATTTGTCTTTACAGTTTTAATGCATGGCATTCGAAACCATGAATTTTAGTACCCATGAAATAGAGATAATTATGCAAACCACGAAAATTGATGTCCACAAATAAAAGTACTTCCACAGTATACCAAAATTGGCAGAAAAAGATGCTGGTATTTGGTGATGGGTATGTCTTTCAGTCTGTTCTTCTGATTATTTGACTGTTACTCTTCTCTCAGCTTGTATGTGTATTAATTATTTTGAATTTGGTCTGGAGATTTATAATAATTAATGATTTTAAAAGTGTAAGCTATTTTCAGATCTATTGTAATTACACTTCTTGTTTGCAGATATTTTGATTTTTAACTAAAAACAGTTGGCTTGTATAAGAGATAGTGATTTCATATTTGGTCAAAAACTTTACAATGACCAGTTTTGAAGTGTAAACCATTTTCAGATGTCATGCTAGACTTCCTGTTTGCAGATACTTTTATTCATCTATCATCTCAGATTTCTAGCTGGTATAAGTAGGACTTTGTTTGAATTGGAATGATGAGATGTAAAGTGTTGGCCATAATCTGATGCATTATGCTTCCCTTTTTGTCAATACTTTGATATTTGAAAACCAACAAAGTTTTTCTTGATGTTTTTGGTGGCATAGATTTGCTAATTTGGTCTGCAACTGGATAGTAATTTATATTTTGCGATGGATGTGATTTTCATGTCTGTCGTTGTACCCTACTGTTAATAGAACAGTGGATTATGTTGGGAAAGAGGGGTTCATTTATGGCTCAGCAGACTAAGGTTCTTCAAGTTATTTGTGGTATTGTTTTTGAAAAGATGATTGGATCACCCGAAGGCATATGAAGTCTTCCTGCTCATAACCTGGTGATTTGGCATAGACAATATATAGTTAGTGTTTTTAAAATATCAACTGTATTTGTGCAAGTCTAGAAACATGTTGATGTGTAGGCCTGTGACGAGCGTTGCAATCTGTTTCGAGTACAAATACATTTGATGTTTTAAGACACTATTTATATATTTATGCAATGCATAAAACAGCTTAGTTGAAGAAAACTATCATCTAATAACGATCTACGCCAAGCACAGCATGATAAGACCGCAGCATGTCAACCACTGAAATTTGAACAAGTGTACGGAGTAGGAGCTTGATACAGGAGATGCCCAGTCTACTAAATGGTCAATACCAAGGAATTACATAAATTTGTCAAAATCCAAAGAAAACGCCCTAAGCTTATGTCTAGGTGTACCAGCGCCATTGAGATAGAAGCCAACATGGAACCTCTGGACCTACACATTGAAGATATACATGTAAAAGAACTAGCTAAAATTCGATCAAAGTCAACAGTTGAACATGTTTTGAAATACCAAGAAAAGAGAAATTCTCAACAGAACACCTACACCATTTGGGAAAGCATTAAATGAAGCACAGGATATGAACAAGGCACTGGCTACAATTACCTGGAAAAGTAATCCTAATAAAAATAATTATTGTTACTTGGGACCTGAACAGAGACTAATTATGGAACCTTCAGCGGATGGGGACCTGTTTTAAATGAAGTAACAATAATTTCTATCCTTATGTTACCTGGCGTTATTGTTACCTGATATTATTCGTATTACGTTATGTCACTTATCATTATTTTATTGTAAAGGGAAGAATAGACATATTGTTTAAAATTAAGTAATGTATAATGCAATGAAAATTGAATGAAATAGAAATAAGTAAATAAATGTTAAATACTATCCGTGTTTTGTCTTTATATATAAATCGCCACCAGCCCTGATTTGAGGGAGAAAATTTACTTCTAAATCCGAGGTATCTCGTCCAAACCAGAGGTAGGTCTTTTAAATGTCTTATTTTTATGTAGTGTTCGATTTTTGCTCTTTTAAATGTGTAAATAATGGCCTCAGTTAGCAAAGAAGGATCAAGAAGGCGGTAGTTGGAACCTAACCCTCCCCTTTAGACTTTTTTTTATTTCTAAATCATTTTGTAAAATTAATATAAACAAAATGAAATAAACTGAAAACCATAAATGGTATTCATCAAGCAAAAACACCCATTTTCCATATCTACAATTCCTAAATATTATTACATAATTCGTAGAATTTTTCTTTTGCCAGGTAAAAATAACGCCAGGTAACAATAAGGACAGAAATTGATTGTTACTTCATTTAAAACAGGTCCGCATCCGGTGAAGGTTCCACAACTTAGTTTCGTTTCCGGTCTCAGGTAACAATAACTATTTTCATTATGATTACTTTTCAAGGTAAATCCAGGTAAACGTAGCCAGTTCGTATGAACAAAGAAACTGGAATCACCATAAATCAAATAGAGCCAGAATTTGCTGAAAGGATTGGAGAGTTACAGAATTGGAACAAGCTGGGGAATTCCAAATCTAGGACAACAGAGCAGACAGCACTATACAAGGAAGTAATTGAAAGCATGCTCAGTGACACCAGCGGTGACCAGGCCATAGCATATACCGATGGGTCGTGCCTGGGAAACAGCAGGTGCCATCATTTACTCTGAGCATACCAAACCAGCAGTAATGCTGCAGAAACGGGAAGTAGCCCAGAGAGGCTCTATTCTACTAGCAGAACTGGTAGCAGTGCTCCTGGTCTTGGAATACGGGATAAAAAACATACACCAGTTAATTCACACTCTCAAGATCTTATCAGACAGCCAATTTACGGTCCTTATTACATCAACTTATACAGCCAGAAACATATTAAATTATATGGTTCTGATACAGCTCAACAATATATAGATGAGATATCACTAATGGAAGAGCTCAGAGTGAAAGGAGTCATCACAAATATCTTTGGGCACAAGGTCATGCAGGAATAGCAGGAAATGACGAGACAGACAAACTTGCTAAAGAGGCAGCAGAAGAGCCCCACACTTTACCACCAGAAAATAATATATTTACCCTACAGGACATTAAAGAGGGTTAGAAATGAGCACAAACATGGCAGAGAAGATGGGCCATCAGCGGAAGGGGCAGAAAAGTGTATGAGAAGTTGCCATCTTTAAACCCCATACCACTATATATGACCACCCAAGCAAAACAAATGTTCTCCAGATTTATCCGACTAAGAACCGGATACTCCACGCTTGACAACTACAGGTATAAGATGGTACTAACTATTTCTCTATCCGTGCGGGATAAAACAAGGAAATACACGTCTGGCCTACAGTATATACACCACTGCCACCGTGTATTGTTGTAGGGCTTTAATATGGGTCCTATACTATGCCTGCTCCTTTTGCCTATATTTATCAGATATTTCCCTTATCAAATGTAGTCTATAAGAAGAGATCAGTATAAAAAAATTGCTTGGCGACTCGGAGAGCACCNTGGAATATAAGCATGCTGTAATAGAGGAAATGAGGAGTCCAAATTTTCTAGACGGTGCCAATATTTTGCCATAGCTTTTATAATATCAAAATGAAGAGGAAATCTTCCAAGTTCAGACAAGACACCAAAATTTGATGTTTTTTTATGTATAAAAAAATTGCTTGGTGACTCGGAGAGCACCACGGATTCTGATTTTGCTTTGAGACTCGGACAGCACCACGGATTCTGAATATGGGTATCAAAAGAAGGCGAGACAGACCCTTTTCAGATAATTGGTTTTGACTTAAAGGCAAAAATGAGACGTATCCGCTTCAAAAATCAGAAAATATTCTTAAACAGAAAAGTGTGAAGTTCACAAACGTCGAAGACCCCTGGCTAAAGAAACGAGGAGGCAACATAAACGTCAGTTAGAAAACAAAAGCTCCAAGCAAGGCTTTCCAAACTAAGCCAATGTCTCGAACCGGAACAAAATCAAATAATATTTATTTACAAGTTGGTGCATATTTTAATCACCACCATAGAAATACCATTTATTCTGCAATGAGGGTATTTACTAGACGAATGCGACCCTACGAATATTTTTTTTTCGTATTCGTAGGGTATACTGGTAACCAGTCCGCGATTTTGAACGGAGAAAAGACAGGGCGACGGCTTTGAAACCTCGAATACTTTGACGTCACAGTATAAATTCTCTTATGACGTCAGGGATTATAACAAAATGGCCGAAGTTGTTTACTGTTTTCTTGGTCCCGCTTCACAAAGAAAATGCATTTTTAAATAGTGTTTAAATGATTGCAGGAAAAAAAATATACGTACATTGTCGAAAATATCAAAGTTATTTTAACTCGCTGCGAAACAGGCGAGAAATGCTCGATAAACCTCGCATTTCTACCTTTTTCTAAAGCTAGTCAAATAAATTTTATATTTTCCGACAATGTACATATATTGTATATTTAAATACATTTAGCTGTTAACTTCACCCTTTTGAATGCGCTTTTATCAAAGAGAGAAACAAAGAAATTGGCTCACCTTAGAACAATGATAGAATGCAGATTAATCTGTTATAACACAAAATCATACTGACTATTATGAACCATAGATATCGGGTAGTTCTTGAAGAACTGACTGATCCTGCAATACTCTTGTTTGCCTTTTTCTGAAAAGCTATCTTTTCTTAGGGACAACAGCCAAAACTCTCTCTAGATACTGATGAAGTTTCCATTGAATTAGGATAAAACATTCCTATTTGGAAGTTTGCCATGGAATAACAACAATTAAAACATTGTTTCATTTGCATAATCTTGCCAGAGATTTTACTCCATGTCTTTATTTGTTCATGTGCACAACACAGAAACAGTTGCTTGAAAAACAAAGCATCATGCCATGTCTTGGTCATATCAAATTAATTAGAATGTTCTAGAAACAATCTCTGCCTATCTTGTGAACATTTTAATCACTGCTTATCTTTTGAAAATTTCTCGACAGAAGAATGCGAAATGGAGTACATGTAGATCAATAACCCTTTTCATGAAAGTGTCATTGCATTCACCACCTTAGCACTTTTGGTCTGGAAATCTCCAGTTTTTATTTCAAACTGGGGCAAACTTATAAGTAAGTTGCCCGAAAACTGCTGGATGCTATTCCTGGTGAAAGCACCTAGCAGAAAACAAATTGATGATACTGTAGACATGTAGTATAATCGTTCTGGAGACATATAAATTTACTGCTGCAAATCCAAATATTTTTGTTTACATAATTGTGAAGATGGCTGTACTCTGTCATTGGTAGTTCTCATCCTAGTTTTCCATATCTTCATATCCGGAAAGAGAAGAACCATAGACTGTACCCTGTTACTAGCTCCTCAGTAATGATTTTATGCCCCCCCCCCCGTAACTACAAAGAAACAATACAATTCATGCAAATTCTCAATCTCGCTGTTTAAACTTGTCCGTATACTGTGGAAGCTGATGAAGTTGCTGGACCAGCCAACGTCCTTAAATTAAAATGTGGTTTCTTCTGTGCATCAAAAAGTTCATACGCTGTTTGGTGGAAACTCTGAAAAAGGCCTAACTGATCAAAGTTAAAGAGGCATTTAGAATGAAAACAAAGCATCACGAACGGTAGAGAGCATTCTATCGAGGAACATGTTAATGTGGCCAACACAAGCACACTGGACTTAAATTTAATTAAATTCAATCTAACTTCCTATTCAGAATTATCATTTTTAAGTTCAAAATTAAATATATTTTTGTCTTCGCATGTTACTGCAATGTTTTGGTGATCTGCGTTTGAAGGGGGCGGGTGTCCGTTTTGTCAAGATATCTTTATTTGTTCTTCTTTCTTGATTAGACAATTTGGGATTTTTTTTCATTTTATGTTTCATGTATTTTAATTTTTTATGTTTGATATGATTTTTACTTCATATAATCATAACCATAGAACTTTATCTTAAAATAATTTATTGTTTATTGTAGCAATTAAATTTCTTAGCGTCTCTTGTCTGATGCAGCATTTAATGTCTTATATTTTCACCAAGAACTGATATCAATTTCTATTTTAAACTTTATCTGTTATATCAATATCTACTTAATTTTTCAAAAACAATAAAATATGTCTGTTTACAAAAACCCGGAGAATATTTCATATGGATATTATGCAAGTCGTCAGATATAGTGATAAAGTAAATGGATGCATTTTGTAAAGAATGTAAAGAAGATGTGAATTAATTAGTAACTAAAATTGGAGTCCATTGATTGTTAAATGTTGACAGTTAACAGCAATTGTATGCTTTATATTTCACAAATTTTCATATTTCTTTGAAAATATCTCGTAGGCGCAATTTCGTATTTGAAGACACTTTTAGCTCACCTGACCTGAAGGGTCAGTGTGACTGAGCTTCTGCAATCACTTGGTGCCCGTCGCCCGTCCGTTAAACTTTTCACATTTTCATCTTCTCCTCTGAAATCACTGAAGCAAATTCAACCAAACTTTACAGGAATGATGTCCTAAAGGTCGTTAACAAAGATTGCTCATTTCGTTCCGATCCGATAAAAAACATGGCCGCCAGCGCGGTACTTAGGTTTAACATTGGACCCTATGGGAAAAATCACATTTTCATCTTTTCCTCTGAAACCGCTGAAGCAAATTCAACAAAACTTTACAGGAATGATGTACTNCCGCCAGCACTGAACTTAGGTTTAACATTGGACCCTATGAGAAAAATCAAATTTTCATCTTTCCTTCTGAAACTGCTGAAGCAAATTCAACAAAACTTTACAGGAATGATGTACTAGAGGTCCTTCACTAAGAGTGCTCATTTTATTCCGATCCGATGAAAAACATGGCGGTCAGCGCGGAACTAAGTTTGACATTGGACCCTAAGGGAAAATCACATTTTCATCTTCTCCTCTGAAATGGCTAAAGCGAATTCAACCAAACTTCACAGGACGGATGAACTAAAGGTTCTTAACAAAAATTGCTCATTTCGTTCCGATCCGATAAAAAAACATGGCCGCCAGTACAGAACATAGTTTAACATTGGACCCTATGGGAAAATCACATTTTCATCTTCTCCTCTAAAACAGCTAAAGCAAATTCAACCAAACTACAGGAATGGTGAATGGAAGGTCCTTCACAAAGATTGCCAATTTTGTTCCGATCCGTAAAAAAAAAAAAACATGGCCGCCAGCACGGAACATAATTTAACATTGGACCCTATGAGAAAATCAAATTTTCATCTTCTCCCATAAAACCACTAAAGCAAATTCAACCAAACTTCACAGGAATGATGTACTAAGGTACTTTACAAAGATTGCTCATTCCGTTCGGATCAGATAAAAAACATGGCTACCAGCAAGGAACATAGTTTAAAATTGGACATTATGGAAAAATCATATTTACCTCTTCTCCCCTGAAACCGCTGTAACAAATTTATTCCAAACTTTATAGGACTGATGTATTAAAGGTACTTTACAAAGATTGCTCATTTTGTTCTTATTTGACAAAAAAACATGGCGGCCAGCACAGAAAGTACGTTTTACTTTACATTGGACTTTATGGGGAAAATCACATTCAAGCAAATTGTATTGGAATGATGAGTAGAAGGTCCATTGCAAAGTTTACTCATTTCAATACGACAAAAAAAAACACAGGTGCTGATAGAGAACATAGCTAAACATCAGACCTCCATTGGTAAAAAACATCATTTTTGGTCATGCATGGCAGAGAAGTATTTTGTCAGGTGAGCGATACAGGCTCAGTCTCTGAGCCTCTGGTTTTTATTTTGTGGTCGTAGATTATAATGGTATGGCACTGTCGTCGTCGTCGTTGTCGTCGTCGTCGGCGTCGTTGTCTGTAGACACTTAGTTTTGGCCAATAACTCAAGTTCAAGTAGATCGATCCTTATGAAATTTTAACACAATGTTCCTTGGCACTAAAGGAAGGTGTGGATCGGTTTAGGTCATTAATGGCCCCTCCCGTTTTTAGCTCACCTGGCTATGCCAGGGTGAGCTTTTGCCATCACTTGGCGCCCGTCGTCCGTCCGTCCGTCGTAAACTTTTCTTCAAAAATCTTCTCCTCTGAAACCACCAGGCCAATTTAATCCAAACTTGGCCTGGGTCATCACCAGGGTATGTAGTTTGAAAAATGTGTTCGGTTAGTCCGAGGACCAAACAACATGGCCGCTGTTACTAAAAATAGAACATAGGGGTAAATTGCTGTTTTTGGCAAATAACTTCAAAACCGTTGCAGATATCAAAAATCTGACAGTAGTAGAATTGGTCAGAATGACAAGATCTATCTGACCTGCAATTTTGAAGAAAATCGGAAAAACCGTCTCAGAGTTATAGCCCTTTTTCCGTAAAATTTTCAAAATTTATGCATTTTTTATTTCAAAAACTGTAACAGATAGAGGTGAAGTGTAAATTTTAAAAATGTTCAGCATATCAAGATCTACATACTCTGAAATTTTGAAGAAAATCCAACTGCCTGTGTTGTAGTTATTGACTTTTTTCACCAAAAAAAATTTTTTTCAATGCCATATGGTTATGGGTTATTTCCCTTTAAATTCTGCTTTCAAATCTTCTTTGGTTTACTTTTCTCTTTTGAGTTTAAGAGAAATTCCCTGCTATCATTTTATTAGAAATAATTATTTGCTACATAATCAAGAGCAAAAAAAGTGTTTTTTATACAAATTTAAACATTTTTTTTGCAAATATACTTTAATAAACTATACTTATTTCTCAATTTAATAATAATTGTATATAAATATATATTGCTTTATTTATTCCTCTTTGCTTGCCCATAATGCAAGTATCTTTCTCAGTTGATATTGTAGAGGAAAGAAAAAAAAAGTTGATATTGAAGAGGCATCTAAGCTTCAATGCCTGTATAACTTTAAAGCTGACTGCATGGCTATGCCATGGAGATCTTCTTGTCATTAGTGGTCTGTCCATTGTAAACTTTTCATTCAAACATCTTCTCTGAAACCACTGGTCAAATTGGAACCAAACTTGGGCACAATGGTCCATAGGTGGCCCCATTAAAAAAAATGTCTGGCAAGTCTGTATCATATCCAAGATGGCCGCCAGCAGGGAACGCTATTTAACATTGGACCCTATGGGAAAGCATTCAAAGATCTTCTCTTAAACTACTGCGCCAATTAGAACCAAACTTGGTCACAATAGTCCTTCGGTGGTCTCCTTTGAAAATTTTGTCCAGCAAGTCTGCACGTCATCCAAGATGGCCACCAGCGGGAACTTGGTCCAAAATTGGACAATATTGCAAAAATCTTCTCCTCTGAAAATACTGGGCTAATTGGAACCAAACTTAGTCACAATGGTCCATAGGTGGCCTCTTTTAAAAAATGTGTTCAGCAAGTCCACATCATATATCCTAGATGGCCGCCAGGAGGAAACATGTTTTTAACATTGGACCCTATAGGGGAACATATTCAAAGATCTTCTCTGAAAGTACATGGCCAATTGGAATCATACTTAGTCATAATGGTCCTTACTTGGTCCCCTTCATAAAATGTGTCTGGATGTCCGCATAGCATCCAAGATGGCAGTCAGCGGGGAACATTGTTTAACCTTGGACCCCATGGGAAATCATTTAAAGATCTCCTCTGAAAATACTATACCAATTGGAACCAAAGTGAGGCACAATGATCCTAACATGGTCTTCTTCAAGAAAGGTGACAGTTGGTCTACGCCTCATCAAAAATAGCTGCCAGTGGGGAACATAGTTTAATTTTGGATCATATAACATCAGCAAACTTCAAAATGAGACCCTTAAACATTAATAGACATCAGCAAACTTAAAAATGAGACCCTTAATCATTAATAAACAAATTTGAAAATGAGAACCTTAAACATTGTGATTATTTTGACTTATTGTGTCAGCTATGACCCAGGTGAGCGATACAGGCTCTTGAGAGCCTCTTGTT